>CATOBL010000354.1:0-11863 GCA_951394255.1 Polyploca ridens | reverse complement strand
ATTCAAGCCTTTAGTTTATAGGTGATCTCAAGGGTAGGAATATCTCCAAAAAATCTTTAGATTAATTGATTAGTTTAAATATTATATTGAGGGGTCGCAAGGTTATTGACTTTAGGATGTAACATTCAAAAGATTGAGAAACGATGGGTTTCGGTAGTTTATTTATATTAGACGAAGTAAGTAGGTTTATAATCTCAAAATTGGTGAACTATTTTTTAACGAATTTTTCGAAGTCGTTATATTGTCGTGTTTATTATCGCAGAGCGGCTCGGTCCGTGACTTCTGTCCTATTTTGTAGAAGTCGGATGTTTCTAGCGTCTATAGGTGTCATTATTGAGTGTATTGTATTGATGCATTTTCAACTTATTATAAGTAGGTACTCGCTCATTGATACATTTGAGTGAGTAAACTCACCGACATTGATTTTAGTACAAGCATGAAATTTTACACTAAGTAGATGTTTTGAGTAAAGATTTTCTGTTCTTTTGCTCTGAATTTGATATATAAAAGGTAGTTTAAAAAGTGAGCAGTGCAATTCCATAAATGCTGATTATAATAGTACAAAATTTGTTCATTTTTATATGAAGTTTGAGAGAAATGTTAACACCTCAAATGGCATACTTGAAAATTGGCACATTTAATATCACTAGACTAGATATCAAGTAGGATACATCTGCATGTTGACTTTTTAAGGATAAATCCAGTGCAATAAGTAGATAAGAAAATCTTTGCTAAAAACATCTTTCTTGAAGAAAATTTCGTGGTTGGACTAATTTCTATGCTGGTGAGAGTATCTGATATCTTAGCCGATTTTTTTTACAATTTTCTCTTATGATTATATTAGGATGGTTGTTTAGTATGTATTTATGTTTACATATGCATGGAATTGCCAAGTGTAAGGCATTTATGTAGTTTCTAACGGAAATGTGTGAACTTCAGTACCTACATGTTTTTATGTAATAAATTATTTGAAATGTCAACATGTTTGATTCAATTTTTAGTTTATTTTGCCTTTTTTGTTTTATACCTCAAAGAAAATATTATAAAGGAATAGGTAGATACCATTAATCTATAAATTATTAACTATTCTCGTTATAGTCTAGTTATGCCCTGATCAAACCGACGCGTCCAGCTCGCGTCCGCGTTGGCGTGCAAGGTCGCGATCAGCGTAGCAACGTGTTCACATCGACGCATCCAGATGTTGTGTATGAACTTGTAGGACGCGTCGATGTGAACACGCCATCTTGCACACCAATGCGGACGCAAGTTGGACGCGTCGGTTTGATCAGGGCTTTAGGCCCTGGAAAGGCACTAATGAAGATCAAAAGCTACTGAAGTTACCACCGAATTAGGTAACTACATTTTCTCTCACATTATTTTCTAAACATCAAGTTCATGTAATAATAATAATAAAAATTGTCACTTTAAAAAACCTGCTTCTAAATACATGAACATTGAATTCTGAATGGTCTAAATAAATGTCTCAAATTTGTCGGTCCCTAGTTCAAAATTTATCACAACAGATCTTCGAAAGGTTCCGACGCCAGCATATTGCCGACTCTTCACACCCGTCTTTAAGAGACGTTGAACAGGGGGTCTCATTGCTAGCATATCTTTAAAAGATCATTCCTAAAACTATAGCAATGCAAATTGATTCTTATTCCCTCGCAAACATACCCAAAGTGATAATTACTAAACAGGAAGTGGTGAAGAGTGGCTTCGAAGGGCTGAGCGAGGAGGAGGCTCGGGCTGAACGGAAGCGTCGCCAGCGCGTCGCGCAGGAGGAGTTCCGACTGAAACAACTTATGAAGCATCAAAATGGTACGGATTAGTATTACTTACTCATAAACATCACGTATGTATTGCCCGACCGAAGGGCGATTTCTGGCCGGACTCGAAGCGGTTATCACACCACAGGCTTAGGTTTAAATTTAGTTCGAGATAGGCTAAAAGTGAATTATGATTTTTTAAAATATATGTTGTCTGTATATAGGGTGACTGGTAATTAGTAAACGATACTTAGACACATGATAAACAAATTTCCCAAAGTTTTTTTTATTTCCTTAGCACATGAGCCTATAATAGTACTTAACACCATCAGCTTTCATTTAATTTAGTTATTTATCCCTATTTGTTTCTTTGGGAAAGTTGTTATCATGAGTACAATCATGTGTCTAAGTATCGTTTACTAATTACCAGTCACCATATTTAAACAAATTAACGAGATGATTAAAATTACCCTGCAACTTGTCAAAAATAATCTCTCGCGCTTTCTTAACAATTCATTCAATTACGATGCTTGCTAGAAATCTTTGGCTTCGGGTAAAACTTCGACACATTTTCGACGAAGCCGATGAAGCTTCGGTCGGACACTAGGTGTCGTGGTAGGAGTCCACATATAGTCCCTTGCAAGTAACTTGATCTATGAGCGAAATCAAGAATATTGTGCTAATTTTATAACCCTTGATAATATTATAATACATAAATGAATCTAGTATTTCAGAAACAGTATTTCAGTGCAGCAAAGTTGCGGGATCTTTTAATAAATTTAAATAAATCCTGTAACTTTTTCAGAGACTTGTTGGTTGGTTATGATTGTTTCAATTTATTGCGAAATCAATTTTTTTTTTAAATAACAATCTGTTGTCAATGTTTAGAGATCAAGTGGCTTGTCTAGTACTTTATAGGTTGGTATTTAATAGGTAGCTTATACTTATTAGGTCTTAGGATACGGTTAAATTAAGTAATTTTAGGGATAACGATCGTGACTATAATTTGGAAAATTCATTTGATAATTTTTATGAAAGAATAAATGATTTGATTTGATAATTAAAAAATGATACTTGTTACGTACTTTATGATGATTTGCACTTGTTTTTCTCATATTAAAATTGACTTACTACGTTTATGTATTTATATGCTTTTATTATTAAATTTGGTTTTCTTTTGCATACCTTCTTTTTTTTCTTCGCCCTTTTCTGCACTATCTAATTCAAATAAATGTGACGTCTGTTTAAAAGAAAAATATGAGCTAAGTAAGCTACGATAGCTTCCGGCTGTTCCGGCTAATCTTCGAAACGGCTGGACCGATTTTGACGGGATTTTCACTGGGAGATAGGTGATGCGATTAGGAGTAACTTAGGTTACTTTTATTTTAGAAAAAGAATTAGGTTTTATTTATTAGCGCCTTACGCTAATAAATAAAACCGTAATTGTGTGAAACCTCAGGTGGTCAGATAGTCAATATTATATTATAGCGTCATACTTGCGAACAGGTCCTGCTTATGGGCGCTGGTCTGCTTAAGTTTGCTATTATCAGTCTACTTTGTAGTTTTGCCGCCGCGCCGGGGCACGCAATTGCTGGCAGTGCGATTAGAATGTAAATGTTATGTAAAGAGTAATTGCTTAGTTTATTGTCGGCTCTTCTCGGCAAATGCAACCTTCCGAACCGGTATTAGAGTACTAGAGTCAGACTTTTCATAAGTACCTGCGAAGGTCTATTTGAATAAATCATTTTGTTTTATTTTTGCTCACATATTGAACAAAAATTTACAATAGGGTTTTAATTACTCAGCGATTGCAGCATATACATACAGGCTGTTGTTTTGGTCGGCGACAAGCGACCCAGGAGCGGTAGTACACAATATATATTCCCCAAAAATGGACTTAATTCCATTAAATACTGTAAATATGTTGAGAAATACCTTTTTCAATTTGAAATAAAATTACAGCAAAGTATGTTTACTAGGCACGTGCACAGACTAGAGCTAGGCGCAAGCCGCCATCGCTCCACCCCTTTACTCCCTCGTACTCCCGTTGAGTATTATGTCTACACTTTAGCTTATGACATGATTTTCAAAATTTCATTTTTTTAATTTTTATTATTAAAAAAAAAAGTATTTTTTTTATATTTTTTTTGGCACCAGTATCATTTGTATTATCGACCCTGAGTCGCTCGTCGCTGGCCAAAACAACGACCTGTATAAAAATCTCAAGAAGTTTTTTTTGTTGTACGCGTCTTTTTACACCTATACATCATTGTAGTACACAGAATTAAAAGAATCTTCAAATCTAGGTTTTACACAAAGTATATTGTCAACAGATGACAAGAGCGAGCTGAGTAAAAATTGTAGCTCATTCGACAAGCTGCTCATGGACATACCGACACAAGACATTGTCATAGAGGAGACTGGGGACACAGTGGACAGTGGCAAGAGGAAGTCCCCCGCTCCAGAGGGCACTGCGGCTAAACGACGCACCAGTATCAGTAGACTTGATATAGTATAGGCTAGTGGCCCTGAATAGGAGAGGATGTCTGGCAATAGTGACTGATTTATAGATACAAAATAATATTGTGGTGTCTTCAATTACTTTGTTATTTATAAGAATGACTAGCAGCGAAACCCGGCGTTGCTCGGGTTAAAATACATCGCATGTTTAATGGTATTAAAAATATATAAGGATACATTTTTTAACATATTATAGATTTCTATTTTCGATATTGAGAGACTTTCCAGAACATTCAAATAGTTTGTTCTTTTTTTTACTCGACTGCAATCACAATTGAACTGACGAAAAGTCACTGAATTTCGATTTATTCTCCGAAATTTCCAGTACCAGATAACTCTAGAATATTTAGATGTACATCACTTCGATTTGGTTTTTATAGATCAATAATAACACTCGTACACATTTTGGAACATTCCAGACCAATCCAAAAATTCTCGATCATAATAAATTGCACTCATTTATGAACTTCCCAGATAATTCGGAAATTTTCTAGAACGTTCTCGAACATTCTTACTCGATAATAACAGTTTTGGGACATTTTGGAACTTTCTAGATGAAGCCAGAAATTTGTAGAACTTTCTCAAACAATCTATATCGATTATAATCCATCCTCACATTTTGAAACCAGAATTGTTTCGAACTGTGCGGGCTCAAAGGAGTTTTCTTCCGCGGACGGTCAGATTGTGGAATGAGCTCCCCGCCGTGGTTTTCCCAATGGAGTACAGCATGGGGTTCTTCAAAAAGGGCGTGAAGAGATTTCTTCAGGGTCGGCAACGCGCGAGTGATGCCCCTGGTGTTGCAAGCGTCCATAGGCTACGGTAACTGCTTACCATCAGGCGGGCCGTATGCTTGTTTGACACCTTAGTGGTATAAAAAAAAAAAAAAAAATAGTTTGCATTCATTCTAGAATTTTCTAGATCATTCCAGATATTTGTTGAACTTTCTAGAACACTCCAGATAAATTATAACCGTTTTACTAATTTTGGAACTTTCTAGATCATTCAAGAAAGTTCTCGAACATTCTAAATCGATCATAATCAATTGCACTAATTTTGTAACTTTCCAGATCATTCGGAAAATTTCTAGAACGTTCTTGAACATTCTAACTCGATAATAACAGTTTTGGACATTAGATGTAGCCAGATCAATTATAACCGTTTTACTCATTTTGGAACTTTCTAGATCATTCAAGAGATTTCTCGAACATTCTAAATCGATCATAATCAATTGCACTCATTTTGGAACTTTCTAGATCATTCAAGAAATTTCTCGAACATTCTAAATCGATTATAATAAATTACACTCATTTTGGAACTTTCCAGATCATTCGGAAAATTTCTAGAACATTCTTGAACATTCTAACTCGATAATAACAGTTTTGGACATTTTGGAACTTTCTAGATGAAGCCAGATCAATTATAACCGTTTTACTCATTTTGGAACTTTCTAGATCATTCAAGAAATTTCTCGAACATTCTAAATTGATCATAATCAATTGCACTCATTTTGGAACTTTCCAGATCATTCGGAAAATTTCTAGAACATTCTCGATCATTCTAAATCGATCATAATAAATTGCACTCATTTTGGAACTTTCCAGATCATTCTGGAAATTTCTAGAACGTTCTCGAATATCCTAACTCGATAGTAACAGTTTTGGACATTTTGGAACTTTCTAGATGAAGCCAGAAATTTGTAGAACTTTCTCAAAACATGCTATATTGATTATAATAGTTTGCATTCACTCTAGAATTTTCCAGATCATTATTTATCCAGATATTTGTTGAACTTTCTAGAACATTCCAGATCGATTATAACCGTTTTACACATTTTGGAACTTTCTAGACCATTCCAGAAATTTTGAGATCTTTTCAGAAGTCCTGATGCGTTAGAAAAGGACAGCAATATATGTTTTAACATTTTCACCACCCACAACCACCCCCTTCCACCCACCGCGACCAAACTCCCTTACTACCACCTGGAGACCAAGGGGTATTTACCACCCCAACGGGAAGTTGATTGGGGTTGGTGGTGATTGAGAAAACTGCGTATTTACGTACCCACAAAAGCATTTTATATATATTATTAGATTTTAAGTTTAATAATGAATAATACTTGTCCCAATAAATCAAAAAATTAATACTCAATAAACATAATTAAATTATAATATTATTTCATGTTTTAATTTTGATACACACAAAAAGTATTTATTAGCTAAAAATTACCTATTTTACTAAAGTGAAGAATGCTGAAGAACAACTACAAGTTGTCTCGCACCTCCCGTGGGGGGGGGGGGGGGGGGGGGTGGGTAGTCATTATCAGGGGAGGGTTGTACAGGTAAAAAATAAAAACACAAATTAGCGAAATCATTTTTATTATAATCACTAACAAGTTCTTACACGAAAATATTTACACGAACTGAAAATACTAAACATACAAATACCGCTAAGTTATTGTACTCAGGTAAATTAAAAGAAATAAGAACACCTCACTTAGGATAAAAGAACTAAACAAAATGTTATCTTATAACATAAACCTTAAGAACTAAATTAAAATTGACTCCCATATTTTAATCATAAATGTAATGCGGCTTAATTGCGGAGAAAAAAAGAAAACAACCCAAAGCGCATACTGCAATAAAGTTCAAAATCAAATAAGGCTTTAGAATTGTATCCCAGATTACTGTTTATTGTAGCCTTTTTAGCAGTAAGGTCATCACTATGTGCCTATTAGATAAAATAAAATAGACCTTATTTTGATGTAATACAGTAAAATATAGCATAGTATATATTATAAACCATACCTGTAAAAAAATACGCATAGTACGTCACACTTTAGGAGTACATTCATAATTACCTTCATACTCCTATTAGTCCGCTACGATCATCTAATAGAATCGAATAGCAAAATTCGCCTAAATTTTCACGATAACAGGGGAGCGATTTTCGCGCTTTTGAAATCAAATTCGAATTCCACATTTGTCGAAAAACATAGCAAATACCTTGGATCATACATATCGACCGTTATCCACCATGTTTTTCAAAATGACTGACGAAAGTGCGAAAATCGATGGCCCAGGGGCATCTTTCATTTGAATACTTTACATAGGCGAATATTCGAAACTCGATTCAGTGCGCCTAGTAGGTAGTCTAGATACATTCAAGTCATACATATTTCTTTCATATTATAATGGCAGTGATGTGTCTGAGACTGGATTATCTATGGACACAAACGTGAGAAAGTAAAGGGCTTAAAAGCCGTCCATTGTAAACCGAGTCTTATTTTAATGAATACAAGTTATCATATCTAAAAAATATAGGATTGATGTCAGTAAGTCCATGTATTGTATAGTTATATATATGTATAATATTTCCATTACTAGGTCCAACTTTTTTTCGAAACTACTCCGGCTAGATTTTCAAAAGTAATATCTCTGAATTTGGTATAAGACATGATTGGGTTTTAAAATTAAAGCTTTCATTAAAAATAAGACTTAAATTTATCTTATACAATGAACTAACTAAAATCTACGCACTACGCAAACGTAAGTGTACTATACTACATACATTTCGACTATATACAGATATAATGTATAGGTATGTATATGTTATTATAGTAGATAAGATACAACGCTGTTACATTCCTTTATCTGAAACACCATTAAAATTAGCCATACCAAATTAGCTGCTTTTTGAAACCAAACACTTCAATATATTTTGGGACATTCCAAAGAAAAACGTTAAATATCAATACTATTCAATAAGAAATAGCGTCCCATAGTATAAGCTATGCTTTATTTAGGATCAGATCGCCACTGATTGGGCTTAGATAGCAGTTGTAAAGAATTGTAATAGAATATTATTTATTAATAAAAAAAAGGTTCTATTGATACCAGAATAATCGTAAAAAGATTATTCATTTATTGTTGGTATATATATAATTATAGTGATATACAAATATAGTTATATGTTCGAATTAAAATTGCAATGTAAATAATTTAAAATCATATGATTGTTGTATCAAGACTATTACATCACGCAAGAGTATACTTAATGTAATGAGAACTGGATTATATGCTAAATAATTCTAATAGTTCATGTAGTTTGATGTAATAGACTTGTACCCAATGATATTATAAGTAAAAGAGGTAAATAAGTTGTGTAGGTACACAAGATTTGAAATTCACAAATGGCACACTAACGCACACATAATATTGTAATGTACTATGTTAGATGACACGTGGAAGTAGGACGGCATGTCTTAATTATCTGGAGTGAAAAAGAGACACGTATATGTTGCTGTTTACACTCGAGACACATCACACTTCCGTTGACGCCGACGCGACTCTGAGTTCAAGTGAGCTAACACAGTTTATTTTATTTATTTATTTATTTTATTATGATACAAAATCCACAGCTATAAAGTAGCGACATTCATGACTTAACTACTTAACTTAATGCCAATTAAGGATTTACTTTTTATTAACATAACTGATCAACTATGACAGAAACAGAACTGTATGTGTATGTATGTATGTATGTGTGTATGTATTAAACGTGCCATTCGTGGAGCGCTTACGACCTATCTACTTCTTTTACTTATAATATCATTGCTTATAGATTTTAGTCTTCAATATAGCTATGCTAAACAAATTATACGTTCTCAAACCTTATTTAAATATGTCCCAAGAAAAGTCCACAATACAACTATATAAGTTATATAGTATAAAATATATAACACAGTTAAATACAGTATGTATGTTAATAGTTATTTTACATTTAAATCTATGGCACTAGACAATATGCCATAGGAACTATGTCGGTTATTTGAATTTGCCGTGCCTTTTTTCTAAAGGTGCTCGCACACGGCGGCGATGGAACAGAAACAAGTCACGACACATTTGACTATAATCCTGTAAGGTTTAATACGAGGAAGTGTCCTTTAAATATTCGCTGTGTGCTTACCTTTACGCCCTGTCAACGTAATGCATAACTAGGTCATTCTATGAGTGAGATTAACAGTAATCTATAGTAGTATAAAAATAAAAGCGTAAGGAAATCGGGGGGCTACAGGACTACGTTATAAGTTGTAAATACAGTAACTAAGTAATATATGAAATTTAATCGGGTGTATGTCGCCGTAGACCGCGTAATCTATACAAATAGAATTGAAGTCTGTTTGTAATGTCAAAATAGCTTTTTACTAAATGCATATAAAAGTATATACGGTACTTATAAAAAGAAAGGTTTGTTCCGGTTAATCTCTGAAATGGCTGGACCGATTTTAAAGGGACTTTTACTGTTAGATAGCTGATGTTATTAGTCATAAATATTTGAAAAGCGCTTATCCCACACAATCGAACCGTCATCGACTACCTAATCATAAGGATGCCCACAAAAGATTTGTAGCGAGGAATGTGTTTTAGCGGACCAATTTCACGATATAGCTCTAATGAAGCGATCCTATTTGTCATCTAAAACACATTCCTCTACACATCTCTGGTGAATATCCACCGTAAGTATGAGTGGCATTTTAGTATTTGACCATTAGCCCTTTTTATTAGTCAAAATTCGTCATATATCACTTATCAAATCTAGTAATTTCAGACTAAAGGTCTTCACTCAGTATAACAGCACGGCTACGCCTCAGCAAGAACTTGCCATCCAAGTGAAGCTTTTAAATCATGTGCAATGAATTTTATATTGACAAGATGTAACAGTTGACGGCTCGCGGCTAGCATCAACTGTTTCATCTTGTCATTATAAAATTCACTTTAACGCACATGATTTAATGGCGTCACTTGGATGACAAGTGTTTGCCGAGGCGTAGCCGTGCTGTTATAGTTAGTGGTGTCCTTAAATCACTATAATTCATATTCCAAGTTTAACGAAACGGTTTACTCAATCCTACGGCAACATAATAAGGATTTATTAGTGCAAATACACACAAAAAAATCTTGACCGGATTGCAATGTTTCTTGTCCTTTTCTATCGTATCGGAATAAAAGAGAAATAACATGGATATCATGAAATTAATGTCAACATTTGGTACGGTGATCAGTGTGAACTATATTTAGGATGTGTTACATTATGTTTGTTTAAACGGAGCAGTATTGGTCATACTTCAGCACAGGACTAGATGTATAAATCTATTTACTTAAGCTAGGGCTGCCACAAATGTTGTAACGTCGACCCTTGGGAGCTAACTTCATCTAAATGTCTTTTTTTGGTATGAATTCGGGACCGTTAATGTTAAAATTACTTATTTATTTAGTTATTGTTCAATTCAGAACTGCTATCTCGAGAAACAATGCACAATTTTGATACAGTTTTTAGTTATCTAAGGAGTTTCAAGGAAGATTTTAGGATACTCATGGGAGCTGCGCAATGACCGTTTTAGGCGCTGCGTAGACTTGTGTCCTGTGTCGGACACAAGCCACCAATGAATATTTGATTTCTATAGAACCAGTATGAAATCAGCAACTACGGTTTTGGTGGCTTGTGTCCGACACAGGACACACGTCTGTGCAGCGCCTTAGTCGGTTAACTAAAGCTGGCTCGTGCAACACATGTACACGTTGCGCTTGTGTAGTGTCTGTGAATAAGCGCGCGGCGTCACGTCGCACTGCGTGCGCATCATGAAAAGTCTGCCCGTCTCTCTCGCGCGCGGTCAAGCTTATCAGTATGAAGGAGACAGTTATTGTTTTGCTTTTTGCTACTGCTCATAATAATAGAGTGGTATTTAGAATTGACTGACTGTAGAAGCAATAATGTAATAAAACACTGTATCGTGAAATTGCATAATTACTGTTAAGGTGCCAGCTTTAGTCAACCGACCTGTAACAAGTCACGAGTTGAAAATAAACTAGAGTTTAAATAATTCGTGCGTTCATGACCAACACTATTTCGTAATATAAATGCTTTGCTACACGTTCGCATGTGGTGATGGATGGTAGTTTTAAATAATATACTTAGTTAAATTCTACATTAGTGGAAGTTCACAGAACACTTAATACCGTCATAGCCGTAACGTATGATTCCACCTTCTTGTGCGATGACTACCTGTAACAATAATAATATCTTCTTTGATTCAAAAACAAAAATATTTAAATTTAACCACTCAAATGTTACGAACTCTATGCGGAGCAAGACTGAGGCACATCAAAATACAGAATTGAAATGTGTTAGATATAAGAACGCACCGCCACCGCGGTCTCCACCAGCAGGTACAGACACTTGAACTGAGTAGGATTGAGTAGAGGGTGGTGGGTGGGGCACAAGTTACCTGTGGGGCACTAGACGGGCACCTCCTCGGCCTCCTTCTCGCGCTGGCGCACCGCCACCGCGGTCTCCACCAGCAGGTACAGACACTTGAACTGAGTAGGATTGAGTAGAGGGTGGTGGGTGGGGCACAAGTTACCTGTGGGGCACTAGACGGGCACCTCCTCGGCCTCCTTCTCGCGCTGGCGCACCGCCACCGCGGTCTCCACCAGCAGGTACAGACACTTGAACTGAGTAGGATTGAGTAGAGGGTGGTGGGTGGGGCACAAGTTACCTGTGGGGCACTAGACGGG
>CATOBL010000353.1:0-86232 GCA_951394255.1 Polyploca ridens | reverse complement strand
GGTCCCTTCTCGCTTCAGACCTCATAATGTCAGACGTCAACCACGTGGTGTGTTAAATCTCATATTTAGTGGCACGTATTATGCCTGTCCTATAATAAATCCTTAGGAAACCTCTTTCCCTGGAGATAAAAAGCCAATTTCATCACGATTCGTTGTGTGGTTGAAGCGTCTGGTGGTAAAGAAGAAAAAAGAATTAATTTTTCATTTATAAATGAAATGAAATTAATTTATAGTTAGGATAGACTTGTTTTTAACCATAGGAAGATGATGTGACAGAAATTGGAAAACACTATAGCCATTCACTTTTGATAGCCTGGGTTTAACCATGTTCCAAAAATAGACACACCATCACTACCCCCGTACAACAAGGGAGACAAGACTCTCGTCACAAAATAATTATATAGCTCAGCTTAAAATTAGAGGCGAACTGCTGTAATAAATTAGGACCCCCAAAAACACGTGATTTTTAAACAATAAATACTTCGACAGGTGTCAAACACGAAAGCCGTCTGCCGATGAAGAGCCAACGCGATAGGCCGCGACACCCGGCCGCATCGAACCTCGCGCGCAACGACTCGCTCAGCTCGCTGAGCCTCGACTCGTTCGGCTCCACCGACCGGGAGATCTTCGAGGAGACCGTCGCCGCCGGCCTGCAGCGGGTCTCCAGACCGCGACATCAAGGTACCGGCGACCCCCGCCGCAGGCATCACCGCTCGCTCGACCGCAGCGACAGGATCCCGCCCTCGAGGCCGACGGCCAGGGACCCCGAGTTCGAGAGGAACCTGGCCGCGGGCGCGTACGGTCTGCGGCCCGCCGGCCGGCTGCGGTCCAGGGCGCGCACCGCCGACGAGCGCAGCAACTCGCTCAGCTCGCTCAGCAACGAGTCGTTCGGATCCACCGACAAGGAGGTGTTCGAGCGGTGCGTGCGCATGGGCATGACCAAGCCGCGGCGCACGCGCAGCGGCGACCGGCTCGACCGCAGGCACACGCGGGGCGCGCTAGAGCGCATGGCCGGCGAGTACTCGCGCGACCACGCCCTGCTCGAGGAAGTCATCGCGCGGGGAGCGGGCGAGAGGCGGGGCGGAGGGGCGAGGAAGGGAGCGGCACAGTCAAAAAACGTCCCGCGGCCGTCTGCGGGGCGCGCGCCCGCAGGCGAGCCCGCCCCGCACGCGCACACACACGCGCCGACGCACACCCGCACTGGCTCTGACGCACCGCACACACCCACCGTACTAATATTCACCCACCCCAACGAGCTGCCCACCGTTGATACCACCTCCGCTAGCACCGCCGTCGAGTCTACTGAGCCTATAGATATAAGTAGGTCGAACGAGTGTCTGGCCCCGCGCTCGGTCGATACCACTCTCGAGTCGGAGGACAAGGACGAGCTGAACCGGTCGAACGAGTCGTACGCGGACGTGCCGGACGGGTCTTGGAGCGACGAGGAGGCCAGGGAGTACCACGTGGCCACTTTGACTCGCACCAGTAAAAACAGGCTCGAGTGGACCGACATCAGGTACTCGGAGCCTCAGGACAAAATCGATGACGTTTCCAGAAGAAGCACCGACACGTGGAACGATAACACTTGTCCCGATGATGTCACGTTTCCGACGATGAGCGGGTCGGTCCACCTGGTGTCGTCGCTTCGCAGCGAGGTGGAGCCCGGAGCCGCCCTCCCGGATTTACTGGAGAAGAGCGACGTCAACCAGCTACTCTCGAAACCTGACCTCACCGACCAGCTGGAGGTACGGTGCCAACCTACGTTACACGTACAGGAGGTCGGTAAATTAGATGATAGAATGATGCTGGATAACGTTCTAGAGCCGAGTTTTACGTCCCTAGTCGACGATGGGGAGCACAAGTTCGATTCCATAATCTCTATGGCTATAGAGAAGGAGGCGGCGAGGTTGGCAGCCCAGCTGAAGAGCTCGCAGTTTGGAATGGAGACCAGTGTCACGTCGCTCACCTCCTTGGACTTGGATAATGTTAAGCCGCCCTCTAACTTGGGGAGTTTACTGTCCCTCAGTGCTTCGGGCCAGTGGGAGGAATCATCACAAATGTCGAAAAAGTCGCAGAAGAGTCGCAAGAAGAGTCTACCTGTAGCGTCCATGGTGAAGCGAGCTCTAAGCAACTCTATGCATCAAGGAAGCTCCGAGCACTTAGACAGTAATCCCGTCAGTTTTCTCGACAATGTGAAACCTCCCTCGGAAATGGACAATATCGATATGGAGGGCAGCATGATATCTGTGTCGAGTATAGTCTCGGAGGTAGCCGAAGTTAGAGATAAAACTCCGGTCGTTTTCGACTTCAAACAACCGATACAGGACTTCCCACTTTGCAATACATTTAACAATGTCTTCCACGACCTAGATAAAGTAAACCCGCCGTCTCTTTTCGATGAAATGGGGGAATCCACTATAGAATTAGAGCAGACGACGGCTCACCAAATTTTCGACGATTGCGTGTCTAATACTTTAAATGTCGTTACTGATATACCTTCGGGGTCCGACTGTACGCCGCTACCTTCAGATATGAGCAGCGTTGAATCGACGCCCAAGAGACTGCGGGGGAATTACTTAACGCCGAAAGAAAAGAGACACGTGTCCAAAGATAGATACCAGACTTACACAATAACGGACACTGTGGCGGAGGATGATGTTGTATTAGAGGTGGACGAGGAATTCGTCACTTGGACCAAATCGGAGAGCGACCGGTCCGATGATTACGTCACTTGTAATTCTGAAGTTAAATCTAGGAGAAAAGTCACCGCCAAGCAGCGACGGTTAGAGGATAGAGCTAGGTACCAAACCCAAACCGTTAACATTCACAACATACTGTCCCAGGAATCTTCTCAGTCATCAAAAGTCATTGATCCACATTTGGAAAGTCTGAAACAACGATTGGCTGCTAAAAAGACAATAAAACAAAAACGCATAGAAGATGCGGAGAGATTCAGAACGAGAACACTTAGCGAAGACATTCCACCGTCGCCGACGTTTGTGACGAAAGACGCTAACTTTGAAAACGTTGAAACCACAACGGGATATGACAGTCTTTCGTCCAACGAGCTAAATCATCAGCAGATATTAGACGACAGACATGGCGACGATGATGTGTTCTCCAGAGATATCGACAGCGGACATAACGAGGACGATTTTGAACTTAACTCCACTCAGATGCAAACATACACCAAGAGTTTCAGGAACTATTTACCTGTAATCGAAAGTCCGGCCGCCGTCGATATGTGCATTGCAAACAACTTAAAGAACATAGAAATGACAGCGTCGTATCGACGAACAATACAAATGCAAAGTGATAAGAATCAAAATCCAAGCAGCAGTGACTTTGCGAGTTACGAGGGAGATAGCAACTCCGATGATAGAGCACAATCTGAGTCCGATCAGGAAACTCCCCGACCCAAACCAAAGATCATTAAACCGAGCAGTTCGAGACGGGACGAAAGTCTAGATTCGAACGAGTCGCTCGATAATGAACAAGAGGCGCCGAAAGCTATCCGAGGAAGAAAGAAGGCGCTTTATGTGTCGCCGTATAGACGCAACGTTCCGACCAAAAAACCTGCAACAGTAGTAAAGGCAGCACCAAAGAGTGCTCCACTAACTAAAGGGCCAGCAAACCCTGTCAAAGCTCACACGAGTGCCAAAATACCTAATAAAACACCTGTGGCTTCCAAAGCTTCAAGCGCCAATACTTCTCCTAAAAAATCCCTACCCTTTAAATCTCCTACTAAAGTAGTTCAGCCGAAACCTATAACGATACCCCCAGTTGCCATCAAACCTCTGCCGTTAGAACGACAAGGTACATTTACGAAGGAAGAAAGCTCGGTACCGCCTAAAGATTTACCAGTACCTGATAAGAAGACGAATGTGCCGCGTTTAGGAAAAGCAACGCCAACCAAACCAGCCAATACTTCCCCTTCCAGATTGCCACAGTTAAACAGGTATACGAGGCCGCCAGCGACTAAAACAAATCAGAAACCTCCGAGCAAAGTGACTAATAGAAGGTCTGAACCTGTTATGAAAAATTCTCCGTCAAACCACAGTTTACAAAGCAATGAAAGCGGGAAAACTGTAACATTGGCATCCAGAAGTAGCAGACAAGGCAGCACCTCGAGCGTTAACTCAATACAATCAAAAGCTAGTGCTAAGGATGTTGAGAGCAAAATAGCAAGTCTATGGAAAAAAGTTGAGCAAACAAAGAAACTGCCATCGAGGCCTGATAAAAGAGTCTGGATCGAAAGTGATAAAGTGGAACCTCCAAAATTAATAAGAAGTTCCACATTCGAGGGGCAGCCTAAACTAAATCAAACGCCGACTACGGCTAAGCAGAAATCTGCTATAGGAATCAGGGTGTCACAGATACCAAGTTTGAGACCTAAGTCTATCCCCGGCAAGGTTGGTAATCAAATAACAAACGCTAAGAAGACCAACACGCGAGTTTTTGCTAGAAAACCAGTTAATGGTCAAATGTCAAATCCTTAAAACAATTTCTTTAGGCTCGGAAAGCCTGTTGATTTTGAATGTATTAATATATGGTTAATGTACTGTATTAAAAAATAATCAAATAAATCATTGACAAAATTATGTACTTGAGTATTTAGTGTGAGTTTTTATATGTATTAATGTAATAAAAGCTTACATTCAATGCACTGGTGATATTGAATGATTGATTGAGATGTAAGATTTGTACGGACAAACAAGTTATGTGTTGTCTAATTATTCTATTTTTTGATAGAACTTCAGTGTAAGTAAGTGAGCCGAGTTGAGAACAAAGAATTTGTCGTTCCGCTCTTGGATAACAAAGTTGACAAAATTGTATTAGCGTATTTCAGTATAGGTAAATTTGAACAGAAAAATGTTTTACTTTTAAGTTGAATTTTATAAATGAAAAATTTATTTAGTAATAGTTACACAATCATGAGTTTAGTTTTCAGTGATAAGATGTTAGTGATCCTTCGGTTTTTGTCAAATGATTTTATATTTCTATGTATGTATATTTGTTGCATTTAATCACGTAGGAAAATAAAATTCCTTTTGACTGCAATTTTAGTTTTTAAGAGGATATACTGAAAGACAATGTCACAATTATTATATTATACAGCTGGCATAATATTATTTTTCTATAATAGTAATCTGAGAATTTGTGACACACGGGAACTATTTTCAAATAAAACCTCCAACATTAATGTAATGAATTCAACAATTTTAAATACATAGTTTCACAGGTCATTTAACAGCTCCTGCTTTCAGCTATCAGGTATAAGAATAAAAATAATATTTTTACACTATGTCTGAAGAGTTCCGCTCCTCGCTTCCAGATTTAGAATACATTTTGGCGATACAATTTCCTGTCGAAAAACATGAGATTTCTTGACGGAAATTTTTGTACGCGAAGTGTTTCATGCACGACATGTAAATAATTCCCTCTAAAAATTATTAGTTTGTAAGGTTATATAAACACGATTTGTATATTTTTCATAAAGAAAATGTCACGAGGGTTGCTTTGGAGTAAAAATGGAGACCAAAATGTCATCTCGCATATATTGAACCAGGGACACAATTCCTTTGTTTTAGACAATATGACTGATGTTCAAAAAATTCAACAAAATTTGACACCTATGAGTTTCAACAATGTGTAGATGTCTTAAATTCGTCCTGGACCCCAGAAGTGGTAGTTCCCATCTCATTGTTTTTACGTCTAGTCAGTAATAGTTAGATAAGCGGGATTCATCTATTCGGCATAAGGACGGTAATTTTTACACGTGTTAAAGTGGATCGCATCGATTATACCAGTTAACTGTAGGTTATATTTAACTGGCTTCCTCTAGTACTAACTACTCGCAATATTGCATACGATTTACTTCATTTGAAATATGATGCTTCAGTGAATGAATCGTGGATGCCTCAAAGTTTGCTAAAAATATTTTCAATGCAGCTAAATTGCCTGATAGAGAAGCGGATTCGAAAGATTTGGGGCATCTAAAGGTTTCCACTGCCGGTTCACAACACGTATCGTAACCCGGCAATGGAAGCGCGACCTATAATGTATTAAAATAACCGATAACAAGTTAGAAATTAGCTTCGTCAAATAATCATGTCAAATATTCATGATAAGTACTGATTTCTTTATTATAGACTTTATAATTATTATTAGTGCATAATTCAACACATTTAGATAATTACTCCGTTATTATTGTATCACACCCAAGTAGTGAAACGCCATCATTTTTCATGTTAAGCCAGTTTTTAGTTAAATAATAAATAGTTGTAAGGTGCGTAATTTTGATGGTAATAAAATGATACTTACCGCATATATTGTCTTTTATTTTACAAATCTAGAAATCCCGAGACCCATGAGCTAGCGAGCTACCTCTTAACGTTTTAATGTTTTGTAGCATGTACAGTCACCAAAGTGTTCCAACACATTGTATTTTGCGATATATCAGAGCAGAATTTATTTTCAAAAAAATCTATACTGGACAAGCTGCCATAAATATATGAATATCTTTTTTGCCATAAATATCCGAGCAGCTGATTTTCAATAATATCATTACATACAACCAAACAAAAATATCTCGATGTCTATAAAATGAAATGTATCTAAGCAGTCAAGGTGATCACAAACACAGGGTCGTGTCTGGCCCATGCAGCGCCCGTGTGCAATCAATACCCTGGCGCCCCCTAGTAAGCGCGTGATCAAAATTGAATAGCAAAAAAATATATTTTCACCGCTCTTTTAGGAGGCGGCAAAATATTACAATAAATAATAATAGGTATCTCATCAATATTTAAATCATTTCATCCAGTGGTGGATTTACAGACTTCCTAACGCTGTTAATTTTTGCCACCCTTATCTCTACAATAGGGATTATTTTTTCAACTAGGAATCACCTGGGTCCTTCAGTGTCTAATATTTTTTCAGAATTTGCCCATAATGGCTAGAAATTAAGAATTCAGCCTTTATTTAGTCTTTCGAATTTAAAGACCTAAATAAGGTAGCTGGGACAGGCGTGAGAGACTTTCGTGTCTTCCCCTGGGTGGCTGAAACCCATGCTACGCCACTGGTGCAGATGCAGATACACCCCCCCTGTGAATAATCCTACCGGCGCCTATGGCTGATTTTTGATAGTCCCTATTTTAAAACTTGGGTTTTACTAGACTTGGCTTAATCAATCTCATGTAATACGACAGATTGTTAGTGTGGTAGAAAAATATGACTAATTTAAAAGGAGCTGCGCGCCTTGTTACTTCCACCCGGCGTCGCCCATAATAAGGGCCCAAGGTCTTTGAGAGTGGACGCATGCTTTTCGGATGCGTCGCGAGCGCGTCGCTCGGCGCCCCCTGAGACCCTGCGCCCGTGTGCATCGCACACCCTGCACTATAATTAAAGACGCCCCTGCACAAACATCTGAGCTATTGAGGAAAATATACCTTATACCTTTGACATACATTTTAGTTCTAACGATCATTTGGAACAGTGATTCCCAAAGTCGTCCAGGGGTCCACAGGAGACTCGACGGGGGTCTACGTTAGATCTAATCTTCACATTTTTTGACGAGTTGGGATTAATAATTATGCTAGAAATATAGCAGTAGGGGGGTCCACCGCATCCAGAAAATTATGAAAGTGGTCTATAAGAAAAAATTGTTGGGAACCTCTGATTTAGAGTATCCTCTTTATGTGTATGTCAATAACAGGACGAAGCCGGGGCGGGTCAGGTTATAAAAGAAACATCATTTAACTAGTCAGATTTTTATTATGTAATAAGGTTAAAAAAAATCCATTCAGATTGAGTAGCGTCCTACGTAAAACGAAAATTAACATGCATACATCGTTCAATTCAATATTATCGTGTAATAGCATATTTATCCGGATATAGCATAAAATGTAAAAACCTATGTCCCTTATGATTATCCTGTTTTCTATAACGTACAAAATATAATAGTTATATCAATGTTTAAAGTTACATTGTAATAATAACAAAAGATTATAATTATTGTTATACATGGAGGCATGCAGAGGTAGTTCGGTGCATTAGTTGGTACTAGACATAGCCAGAAAAATATTCAAAACCTAGGCATCGAGTGAACAATACAATATTAGTTAAACTTACTATTACAAGTATTAAGGTATGACCCACACAACTAACGGTGAATCTCTTTAAATAGTGACAGGCAATTCTGTATCTTATTCATTATAACATTAGTGACAGTTTTCATATTTTTCTGGCCACGTTGACGTTATGTCAAAACTTATAAACAACATGAGCCTATATCTTACAGAAGTAAACAAATCCCGTACAGTAGTCGAATAGTAGAAAAACTAAAAAATGTAACAGCGTAGTCTATTTACAATTAGAAGCTTGACGCACAAAAATACAATTTCTTAAAAGTATACAATTTCATGTCAAAAGTTTAAACATCAAAGCGAATAAATAAGCTGACACATTATCCTTTTCATCAACAAATACTAGAACATGCACGTTGACAGCGATTACTCTGCTTAGATTTAGAAAGTTAACCCTAGTTAGGCGGGATCTAGCAAAGTAGCAACGTTGGATTGAGTTATCGCTATAATAAATGGACGTATACAAAAATCAGGACGGTGTCGCCTTATACGAACTGAAGCACCCCAAGGTATCATAGCCGGGCCGTGTTGAAAATACAAGACCCAAACACACACATTACCCAACTGATATGGCGCGTCGTGAATCTTCGTTCGCGCCGAAAAGAAAGTATGGCCCCGAAGATTAACGAAAGAATGCTTAAAACCTACAATCAACCTTAGATCACTACTATAAGGTTCATAATACAGTGCAGCTGTTAGTTCCGTCTCACTCGCAAGTCACGCCCCTCTTATAGCGGTTTCCCGCGCTTTGAAAATGTACAAAAAGTATCTTCTGCGCAGGTACATCGGTAAGCCATATCAGTTGGGTACTACTGTACACCATAGTATGTCAATCGGTTGTCATTCCGCATTGAGATGACGATAATAACATAAGGCTCAGTATCACTTGTGCCTGCTTGTGACTATTGTACTTCGCTTTATTATAAGGCTATGCTCCGTCGCGATTTTTATATACCTTCATGTTTTATAAGTTCCATCATGTGACAACGATTTAGGCCAATACTTTTCGTCGACAAAACTTCTCATCTGTACGGAAACCTTCATAGATAATTAGCATCAAGCTAAACAAAAGTTCTGTCGACAAAATTTGTCGTGTCTCAATCGAAGTGCCCAAGTTATTTTCCCATTTTTGATGGCAAGGATAAAATTCAAAAGTGTATATGTATTTACAAATAATTTGTTCACAATACCGAATACGACAATTTTAAATCAGAATGTATATTACCTATGTATACCTTATTATGCAACTTTTAGAGTTCTAAATGAAATGAAATAAATTTTGAACCAAACGAATTAGCTTACTATAACACCGACCGGGTTTACAGATTCATAGAAACTACTCAACTAGTGCAAATACAGATATAGACAGAATAGACAGAACCGACTTCAATTAAGACCTTTGTTCAAGACACAAGATAAATTTTTTGGAAAATGCGTGAGTCTCATACTGAGAAATAATCAATCGAGGCGGCTCAATTGAATAATTACTTAGTCCTACAGCCGCGATCAAAATAATAGAAATGCATTTGCGTCATATTTTGACGTTCTAGCATATACTTACTTATATAGTTATTTTTTGTAAATACCAATTAAAACTTCAATACTTTGTAAAACGTAAAGCAAAATATTTTCCTTGTAAACCGTACTTTTCAGGTAGGTTATCATTGACGTTCGAATTCCTGTCTTGATCGTATAGTATAGTCCGTAGTCCTTATGTGCACGCGTTATAACCAGAGGTCGGAATTAGGTAAGTTATTTATGTACTTGCATCGAAATGTTGATATTAATATGGATCTTCCCGGGATTTCACGGGATTTATAATACAATCGCGTGTGGCCAACAATATTACAAATAAATAATTTACACTATTTACTACATGTTGTGCGAACTATAAATGTGGCAACATCGTGCGTGCATTGGAATTTTGCGACTTCGGACATCCGATGTCGGATGGTTTAAATTGTGTAAAAGTAAATAACTTTTTTATTTAAAAAATGACGGGATTTTTCTGCTCTTTAAAATTAATCTCGGGATTTGAGGCATATCCACTTTATTCTTTCGCCGTATGAAATCAGTGTAAGTACATAAATAACTCTACCTAATTCCGACCTCTGGTTATAACTTAGGAATCATTATGAACCTGGACTTCCATAAGCCCGTCTGGCTTTATTTGTAGTATACGCACACTAATACGTCCGTGACAACGTTACAAGATAAAATTTTGTGAGAAAGCATAACTGAACGTTTGTGTGACCATATAAAATATCATTAAAACATTGAAGTCGGTTATTTTAGGTAGTTATTGACGCTTTACCACACTTATTATTCATTATACGATGTAAAGGCAGTGAAATACATTAATATATAATAGTTATAGAGTGTGTTATGTACCAGCAGATCACAGCTTGCATTGTTCAAATCTCAGAGCATAAAAACAAGGAGTCACTTATCGCCAAAAAGATTATATAATGTGGTGTCAGTTATGAACAGTTACTAACTTGTATCGTCAGTATGATGTAAGCACGAAACTTCCTTGCTTTGCGTTTTGAAAACGTCATCGGTCATCATCAACGTCACGTCAGCTATATGAAATATAATTGTCCAATATGATATTTGAGTGGCAATTACATTTTACACTAACTAAAAGAGTCAACTAATTGTAACAACGCATATCTCCTTATTTTATGCTCCGAGGTAAAAATATTCGATCCACCGAACACAACAAGAAAACTAATATAAAATATAAAAACCCGGTCAAAAAACCTTATTTTAAAGACAGTTTTAGATGGAAACTATTTTGTACACTGGCGGGTATTGGGGTAGTATTATGCAACCATCGGTTATGCCGAGTTAGCTTACATTTTATCGAGTTATCATATAACACTTCCGTCTAAAATAGAACCACAATACCCTGTGCTCGAGTCTAAACCTACACCTAAAAGCTAGGGACAAATACGGTCGCAAAGGGCACAATGTCGATCATTTTCATATTAAATCTATTTGACATATTGAAACTTAAACAGTAAATATCGGTTTATGTCGCAAAAGAGAATATAAATATAGAATATTAATATAAGTTATACATCTATATATCTGGTATCTGAATATGTTGTTGCAATATTGAAAATATATTTATATTACTTCTACTTTATTATCAACAGTAAAATTCTCCTTTGCGATGCTAATGTAGATATATTTATTATTAAAATATTTCTTAAGCTATATTGGTTTATATAGGTATTTAAATAATGCAATACAATTGTTCCCTTTGCAACGAAATATTACATCAATAATGGTATATTTTCATCATGATTACAGAAGTTTGAATAAGTACTATTTATATTGAATAATGAAAGCCTCTGCTGAGGTTCACGACACCTTATATTGTATGCGATTTAATGCTATGAAGATTATTTAACTGTCGAAGCTCTTTATGAACTGACAGCGGGGGTAACTGCGCGGTAGTACATTCTATTTTGTCAATTTAATCACATATCAATAGAACATTCATTGCAATTTGCTTTATCCCGAGGAGTTCACGCTACTACACCGCCCATAAGATCTCATTCACGTTCTGGTCTCAACACTCTCAACCCAATCCTGATTCAACATAGAAATTATTGGAGCCAAAGTGACAGAGAAATCAGTAATACAGTAACGTGAACTTCTGGAGAAATCTGCCTTACATTCCACATTTTGTATTTTTTTTTATTTACAACATTGAATACACCGAATATTATAGGACTTATTTAATTAATTCATTCTCTCTGAACGTAAAACATCAACTTGAATACTACCGCGCAGTTGTGAAAAGCTAATCGAAAGATTGCTTTAGGCTGCGTGAGCACTACCCAACCGACCGCGCTCTCACTTCGAACGAACGGAGCGTATTGACCGATCTAATAGATCAGTCGCTTCCAACAATCGGATCGTTGGGAGAGTGCAAACGCATTTTCATCTATAAAGTCGGAAGCATGGCGTGTTCACGGCACATGCTGTTTCCAACAATAACCTGTCTCAATGCCAAATAAGTTTTTGCAACTTTTGCTAAACTGCCCACTACCCTTCACATAGGTGTCTGAGGCGCCAATTTTGCTTTTTGTGTCAATTTGTCGTTACCATGTCGAAGCCTATGATATTTTCGATAGCTACACTTGTTTTATTATATTTTGCTCTCGTACATCTGACTGACTTTTTTCCGCATATATCCCTGACTTATTTCAAGTTCAATGAACTTATAATACCTAACAGTCTTTGGATGCGTTTATCACTAAGACCCTCCCCCGCAACCTTGTAAATAATTCTCTCCAAAATATATTTCGGAGTTAATATACTTCTTTTTTTTTCTCTTTTTAACATTTACATCAACATTGAGTTGTAGCTAGTTCCTGCTTCTTCTTAAGTAAACATTTTTTTGTCACGTTGTTTTCGTGGTGTTTGTCACACCAGAATTTGTTTTCATCCGTTTGCATATAAATGCATATTGGACAATGTGAAATTTCACATTAAATAATGTATTTTACCAACATTTTACTCTATTTCATATGGTTAAAAGCCCGACTCTGAAACACGGGGCGCATTCTGTAATAAAATGAATCATTACAATATTCTATAATAGTAATTTAGAAACATTACAATCACCGGTAGGTAGTATCAGAGTCGGGCGAAAATCTGCGTCGTATATATAACGAACGTGTTTATTTCCTCTTGATAAATAACGTTGTATTGTATTGTATGTTTGTACTCACTCATTACATTATACTCGCACACTATACTTATCACTAAATATACATAAAAATATCACAGCACTATCGATTCACTTACGCTAAAGCCACGACGCTATGCGACGCGGGTTTCAATAAACAATTATAATTAAATTAAAAGGAATCGAATTAGAAATGCATCACCACCGAACTCAACAATATACCTAAAAACAGTGCCGAAACTCACGTCTACAGGCTGTTACAATATTAGTCGACTCCCCTCGAATGGGTAGTACCCTACTACCCACAACAAATTATTCAGCAACTGTTTATACGACCTGTATAAGCATAAAACGGATCAGTCACAAATAAGCCCAATTGATTAAAATCATCAAATTATAATAAAAATACAAAAACTTTTAAACTAACCCGAAATACGCGAATCGATGGCAAAGGTTAGCTTCGACCGGTGGCCTCAAAAGAAGCATAGTATAAAAATGCAATTACTAAGTGCCGCAAAAACTATAGACGAAATATTTACAAAGCAAAATTTAGTTCAACCAACATGTCTTAGCCTACAAACTTTGGATCGAAACAATCTTTTTGTTACTTGACGCAAATGGTTGGAAACAGATAAAAGTCGAGTTATTCTATTAGCCGAGATCTTTTCGGCATAATTCTTTTTTTCAAGTCTATTAATTTGAGTCTAATGCTCAATTGAAATGCCAAGAGAAATTATTGGAAGTAATTTATACGTCTACAAAAACACTTGCACACAAAAAAATCATTGGATGTACGACGAAATGGCACAATACACTATACTACACACAGTTTCTGTTTATAATATGTCAAGACGACATTTTGTTTGTATTTTTTTTTTTCATTTTTCACTTTTATAAGCAACATACATACTAACGAAAAACTTAATAACTATATGAGGTAGCATTGTTATGAATATGAAATAAACATTATTCAACTAATGTTTGGTGGGATTTTATGTTATAAATGTATTACAATTAACAGTTACATTAAAATATTTCCTATGGATTACTGAGGTATATAATCGTTTCCGGCTGAGGTAGCTGTATGGATTGGCCAAATGGTGTTTGAACAAACATTGGTCTATTAGTAACATTAAACTGCCAAAAACCAATTGTCAAACATTTGACAAAACTTAATTTTGAATGTTACTTCAAAACCATTTGGACATAACAAAATACTATTCAACTATTAACTTCTACTTAGTGGATTGTTAGCGCTGCAACAATGACTTTTCATCATAACTATGCATAGATTTTTGGATCTTAATCCTTACAGATTAAAATAAAATATCCATCGCAAAGAAAAGTCAATATTGCATTATACTTATCTATTTATGTATGTAAATGTCTAAAAAATATCTGTATTCATAATGGCTAATCTATTAACTTCTGCTAGTTCCTCGTGGTATGTGTAGTTTTGGTAAACCTTGGTTATAATAGGCGGTTCCCAAGTATTTTGCATTTCGTATGTGTTAGTTACTACGTTGTGGCCGTAGTTTTCTAAATCAACGTTATTTAGTGTGTCTACGTACATTTTAGTCGGCGTTTCTTCGTTTCTTATTGTGAGTAGCGGGTCGATATGTGGTAGGATGTGGTCGTCGAGGTCGATCAAGGCCCCGTTGAACGAGGAGGTCTCGATGCCTCGGTTTATGAAGTCGGGCCCGTACTCCGCCGGGTACCCAACTGTTTCGAAGGTTGGCGTTGGCTCCATGATCGATGTATTCTGAGGCATGTCATCTACAAATATATAAAATATATACGTGAAATAATGCTACTATGTACATACTATACCTCTCAAAACAAAAAATCTTTTCAACGGTTCTTTAAAATCTCCATATAACAATAGGGTACTAAATGATTTTTGTAGCATCCTGTATGTAAAAGTTAAATATAAAATAGTATACTTACGAGTTTCAAATGTCGCGTTGGCGATCTGAATCAGATTCGGCAATTCGAGAATATTGTTAGCTGCAGAATTAACACTTTCGTTTAATATCTGCCACTCTTTCTGTATTACTACGGGATCTATACCGTCCATTGTGCTTTCATCCGACTCTACGAACCGATAAGTACCCATCGACATCTCAGAGCTCATCGAATCGAAACCAGACTCTATAATCGACGCAACATCACTATTAACAACATTGTTATCCGGCATATGATTTGTCAAATACTCTATCTTCGCTTCAACCAGATTCTGTGCATTTGTAATCATATTATTATCCGGCAAATTATCTTTCAAAACGTTTACATTATCTTTCTTTACCTCAACTTGATTCTGTGGCGTTTTAATCAGGTCTTTATCGACATTATGCATCCGGCGTAAATGCTTCGACCAATTAGGGTGGCTGGCGAATGTCTTCGGACAATGCATACATTTGTACGGCTTCAGGCCTGTATGTACGTTTAGATGTTGCTGTAACTCGTGTGGTTTCATAAACCCTTTGCCGCACAGGCTGCATATATGAGACCTCAAGTCTGAATGCGTCTTAGAGTGTTGTACCAGACGGGATCTGAGGTTGTAAGCTTTACCGCAGATTTTGCAAATATGCAGCACGGATTCGAAATGATGTGGTATGTGTTTAAGCAGGGTGAATTTTTCTCTGTACTCTTTGTTGCAAATAGGGCATATGTATGATGATTTTCTGTGCACGTCTAGATGTCTCTCGCAGGCTGATAGAGTCGTGAATGGCAGGCTGCAATGACGACAAGATACATTGTCCACCATTTTGTGATTCCTCTGGTGGAGGATCAAATCTTTTGGCGATTCGAATCTGTAGAGAAACACGTTAAACAGTTATACAATAATTTATACTAATACAACTAAGCAGAAGGTTTCTTTTGTTGGGCTAATCTCTGGAACTGCCAACAAACCATGGAGAGAAGCATTCTAAAACTAAGGAGAATACAATAAAATATAGATATCCGCATAAAAACTAAATTAACACATGCACTTAACCATAGCTTTAAACAAAAATGGAAATGGGCAGGACACATAGCTAGATATCAAGACAAAAGATGGACGTGTCAAACAACAAAATGGAAAGGCCCATCTGACAAAGGAAAAGATGGGTGGACGACATTAGTAACATAGCAGGAGAGGAATGGATGCAAATCGCCAGAAACCGCGAGGAATGATTCAAGTTGAAGGAGGCTTTTACCCAAGAGGAACATACACAAATCAAGAAATACTACTTAAAATAACAGCTCTTTGAAGTGCTATTGTCAACTCCGTGATCAGTGCCGGTTTTAGCACTACCGGCGCCCTGGGCGAAATCTCTTCGGCGCCCCCTATCTGCTATCCAAACAGACCACATAAAAAATAAAACCCACCAAGTGCGAGTTTGGGTCTGACTCCCGCTCCGAAGGTTCCGATATTCTAACTCTATGGTTCCGACCTTCCTTAGACCTATATTTCTTGGGCCAATACTGTTTTAAAAACCTGACAGCAGATCTATGTTTATTGTAAAAGAATTTTGATAATTTCGAAAAAACTGTAGTACTAGTTAGAAACTTAATTTTGTAACCGAACCGTTGAACCAAAGTTTTTCAAAACTTGAGCTGATAAAAACCTATATATATCTCATGAACTGGGACAATAACTGGGACTAGTGAAAATAATTATTTATTCCCAGAATTTGACAAAGTTTGACACCAAATATCACATTTTACATCATCGGCGCCCCCTCTTGCCTGGCGCACTGGGCGGTCGCCCCACTGCGCTCTACCTTAAAATCGGCACTGTCTGTGAATGTGTAGTTAGATAAAGCTATTTTGACTATTCATAAGTGCCTGTGAAGGGCTATTTGACTGAATGAATGAATAAAATTATTTCATTTCAAGCTTGATTCATCTTCATTAGATGGATGATTGATCCAGTTGGATTCGAAGCTACATTATCACAGAGTATTATAGGCTTTTATCGCGGGAACGCGGGTGAAACCGCAGTAGACAGCCCGTAATAACATATGACAATCAATTCAATCAAAAGTCAGAAAAAAGCATTCGCATAACATATTTTAAAATCGCTCAGCAGTGATAGATACTTTTTATAGGACCACATTCTCCCCTTTACTTTAAAAATATTGAAATTTTAATATTGTACTAAATTCTTAGAAAACATCGCAAGCTTAATATTAAAGGTGCCGGTTCGCAGCTGACTTCAGGCAGCAGCATCAGGCGACACTACTGGTTTCTATGTATTACTATGAAATACCTTTCGTAGCTTGCGACACGTCGCGACGCGTCGTCTCCATAGTAATACAAAGAAACGAAAGAGAAAGAAGTTGTTGCTGCTGCTGTCTGCGAACCGGAACCTTATATCTCAACTCACGTCATGTCACACCCCGATGCTGGACACTTGATGGTATGCAGATCATGAACAATGCGCAGATGTTCCCGCAAGCGAGGTGCGGTCTTGAATGCGTGGTCACATTGCACGCAGGTGAACGGCTTGTCTGCAGGACTGCCCGAGTGGAAAGCCTCTGTATGTACTACCAGCAGCGAAAGACGAGGGAAGGACTTGTCACATTCATCACATCTGTAATGAAGAATTTTCCATTTATTTTTGTAGATAATGCATGAATTTACTGTAAATATAGTAAAAACCTGCATTCCAATGGAATAAAATCCTATTATAACATATTAAATACTCACTCAAAGCGATCTTTAGCGATATGAAAGTAGCAATGGTTGCCAAACATTACATATTTCTCGTATTTCTTCCCGCAAATATTACATGAGTACACAATATCTTTGCCGAAGTGTTCACTAGAAATGTGCGCATCAAACTCTGCTCGGTTTTTGAACAAGTTGTCACAGTAACAGCACAATATGCCACCGAGTATGTCTATGGAGCAGTCTTCCTTTGCTATCTTCGGCTCTATGAAATCATAGTCAGTAAGTACGTTGCCAAAATGAATGGAAAGGTGTGAAGTGGCTTCATTTTTATCTGTGAATGTCATGGTACATATTGGACATGGGTATGTGTTGCTGCGGTGCTCTTCAATATGCAACTCGCACATATCCATGCTTTCTATACTCTTGCAACACAGGCTACATTCGTAAGGCGGAGAGTTCTTTTCGTTCTTGTGAATCAGAAGATGGACTTGCAATTCGGTATTTGATGAGAACCTAAAAATAATTAATGGTCATTAATTTGTTTCAGTTTCAGTGTAAAAAAAAAGGTTATTCTAAATTACATGTTATAGTAAGCATTATTTGTAATTAGTTTTATCATGTTGTAGTCAGCATGTTTACTCAAATGTTATATCTTAACATATAAAATAAATAACTTACTGTTTCTTGCATTTTTTGCATCTGATTTTGTGTACGGTATTGATATGGCTTTCGAGTACTGAACATTTTGAGTATGCCTTGTTGCAGTGTACACATCTGAAAGATTATTATAAACGTTGTATTTTATGTATTAACATTATGTGGGTCAAAAAGATGCCCTTAGTGAAAGCTCGGTGCGATTAAATTTTTTGTTTTTTTATGAGATATTACATAGGTGCAGTATGAGGCATGAGTCGTGAGCACAGGTAGACGGACACTTTTGGCGAAATTACAGTATCCAAATGACACGCAAGAATCCAATAGATGTTGAGCATCGACTGACGAACCAATTGTTGCAAACTCCCCCCTTCTGCATTCCAGCAAACAGACCGAAATTTACTACTGCACATAGGTGTCAATTTGTTATCAAGACTCGTGACTCCAACTCCTAATGATAATGATTCCACTCACTTGAATTTATCTTTCGTGACATGGTTGAGGTAGCAGTGTCCACGGAAGCTGGGGTAGCCCACTATCTCCTTATGGCAAGCAACGCATGTGTAAATGATCTCTGCATTGCCTGGATTGTGCTTCAAGTAATGACTGTCGTATTCTTTCTTATTCGCAAATGTTGAATGGCAAATGTTACAAAATATACCACCGACTATATCAATAGTGGTACGTTTCAGGCCCGGGGTATTATTCAGGTCCGGGTAGGGCGCTCCGACGGGGTCCATGAGGGAGGGAGAAGCCATCGCGATCGGTCCTGAGCGGTTACGGTTGCTAGGGCATACTAAGTATGATCCATCTATTATGAATATTTACATCTGTGTCAAATGGTCGAGAGCGCTGCTATTGCAAACATTGTAATGTAATTTAATTCGCGGCTACATGTTTATTATGCTGATATTTGCCTGAAAAAAGTTCCCAATGAATTTCACTTACATGACCTTGACCGATGTAACGCGGCCACTACAAATCTAGTAACTATTAAAACTTATGAAACACGCAATTATGCACAGAATCACCATTTTTGTACATATCGCATTGCACACCAGCGGCGACGTCCCTCGTCATCGATAAATTCGAGGTTGTTCAGCCATTACATTACAGCGAGCCGAGTACCATTGATTGAGATTACCAACTTCGAATGTATATGAAAATACTCACAAATTCGGATAAAAACATATAAACATGCAACGGACAAAAGTCCCACACTACATTTTAGATTACAATAGCTCAAAATATAAGATAAACTTTAATAAAAATGTAACGCCGGATAACAAACAACGCCAAGAAAACGTGTGGATTTTGATTTTCCGCTTACTCTAGTAACCAAAGTTTCACTTTTGGCATAATAATAGCAAGACATATGGATTTTCTAATGCGGTAAAAAGAGACAGCTGATTTTTTTATGCTGCATTTATTCATATATTTTAGTTTGGAACTGATTGGGACAGATTCGGAAAGAAAAATCAATGAATTTTAGATACATGTCCAAAATTATTTAAATCTATCTAATAATATATATAAAATGCTTTTGTGGGTACGTAAATACGCAGTTTTCTCAATCACCACCAACCCCAATCAACTTCCCGTTGGGGTGGTAAATACCCCTTGGTCTCCAGGTGGTAGTAAGAGAGTTTGGTCGCGGTGGGTGGAAGGGGGTGGTTGCGGGTGGCGAAAATGTTAAAACACATATTGCTGTCCTTTTCTAACGCATGAGGACTTCTGAAAAGATCTCAAAATTTCTGGAATGGAATGTTCCAAAATGTGTAAAACGGTTATAATCGATCTGGAATGTACTAGAAAGTTCAACAAATATCTGGAATGATCTAGAAAATTCTAGAGTGAATGCAAACTATTATAATCGATATAGCATGTTTTGAGAAAGTTCTACAAATTTCTGGCTTCATCTAGAAAGTTCCAAAATGTCCAAAACTGTCATTATCGAGTTAGAATGTTCGAGAACGTTCTAGAAATTTCCAGAATGATCTGGAAAGTTACAAAATGAGTGCAATTGATTATGATCGATTTAGAATGTTCGAGAAAGTTTTAGAAATTTCTAGAATGATCTAGAAAGTTCCAAAATGAGTGAAATTTATTATGATCGATTTAGAATGATCGAGAAAGTTCTAGAAAATTCTAAAATGAGTGCAATTTATTATAAACGATTTAAAATGTTCGAGAAAATTCTAATATTTCTAGAATGATCTAGAAACTTTTAAAATGAGTGCGATTTAAAATGTTCGAGAAAGTTCTAAACATTTTGGGATTGATCGGAAAGTTCCAAAATGTGTACGAGTGTTATTATTGATCTAAAAGAACCAAATCGAAATCGAAAATAGAAATCTATAATATCGATGTAAAAAAAAATATCCTTATATATGTATTTCTTATACCATTAAACATACGATGTATTTTAACCCGAGCAACGCCGGGATTCGCTGCTAGTTATTTGTAAAACTTTAGTTCTCTTGGTAGTTTGTGGTAAAAAAGAAAACTACCTAAACAAACATAGCCTGAAACAGAAAATTATAGAATACTTACCCCATTTTACATTATTATCACAGAATAGTTTAATTACTAACGTAATATAATATTAAATTCTCTATTTTGTTTATTTTCCAAGTATTTATAATTTTATTTTATTGTCCCAAAGTGGTCCCAAATAGCGATGGGCGATTGTTCCAAAAAAAGTTATCGAAAGAATCGACATTTGTAAAACTCATATTACGCCCATGGTAAAACTGTACATTCGATTGTCGATTCATTCGTTCTAACGAATAAACAATCGACTAACAATCGACCTATCGAATGGAAATTGACGCACACAACGCAGGCTGCAATAGTATGCACAATCGACGGGTGAGCACAGAGGTGAATAGATTCATTCATTCAGCGGACGGACAACCAGCGCACGGCTCAGGCCACGCGCGATGCCGCACCAAGCGTATTATGAACATACCCCCTCTTTTCTACTGAGATTTTCTATAGTGGCCACCTTCACCAAACTCTCGGTCATAAAAGACGGCACACTATACCAGGCAACCCCTTACGAGGCGTCTGGGACCATCTGCGGTAGGTCACGCCGCCAGAGTACTCGCCCCTGGTACTCAAGAGAAAATGTGAGTCGCACCGTGATCACTCACTACCATTTGTCCAGAATGGTACCGGAGCAGTCAAAGTCGCTCACCACACGCACCCCTGCACGCCAGCACTAGCATAAGCACTAACGTAAAAATACGCAGCGCAAACACCGGCACTAGCGCACCTTGTTGGTGCTAGCGGATTCAATCCCCGCTAGGGACGCCAGAGAAGCTGGCTCCCGTTTCTCCAGAATGGTCCCGGAGCTGTCATGCACGCTCACCTCCCGAATACGAATCCACGCATCTACCCAATGCCTACAGCTGGGTTGCCGGAAAACTAATCCAACGGGTAGTCCTCTACTTTCTATCCAGGAAAGTGCCGGAGATGCAGTTCACTCACAGGAGCTCACTTGCTTGAGGGTTACTCACGAACCCCGCGTCTGACCACCAGGTGGCCCTTTGCCTTAGGCCGGTAACTTCAGACACTTGTTGCGCACGAGGAATGACGCACGACCAACACACAGTCGAGCAGACAACATGCCACTCCTCTGCAACCACCACATAGACCATCGCGAGTCCAATCCCAATGTCAGGTTCCACCTTTGCGCTTGCAATAGTGGAGGGCCAACCTGACCCCGCGTACCCTTATCCAAACAGCCGGACCCGTAGTTCCAGCTGCGAACCCCATCTGTTCGGGTCGTACAGACGTGGGCGTTGCTCATTTCGCACCACCCGGAGAACACGTGTACGGAGTTTTAAGGCAGAACGTACGGACGCGAGCAACATTATCCTCCTATTAACATTATTATTATATTATTATTAGCGTATTATGAACAATCGAAAGATGTCGATAGTTATTCGAATGATTCAAATAAATTGGACAATTGAATAATTCGATTTTTATTAGTAACAATCGCCCATCGCTAGTCCCAAATCACTTTGTCTGTATAAATCACTATTGACTTTGACAATAAAAAATACAGGAAAAATTTAAAAATAAATTAATTTGTCCTTGCTTTGCTGTCATTTTTTTTGACAGAATCAAATCAAATTGAATATGGTTGAGTTTTGGTTGAGTTAGTTGAGTTTATTTATAAAATAATAATCAAAAATATTGTAAATTACATGACGTAAAAATCAACTATTTGAAAATTAATTAAACCATCAAGAAACATCATTGTTTTCAATATCGTGTGATTTTCATTCGAATTTTGAGTTGGAGACTATTTTGTTTTGCAACTCTCATGCAGCTTCTTTACTTTAAACTTTACGGTAATTATTGTTTTTATTACATACTACCATAAGATTTCTGCAAAACATTAATACTATCCTGTTCGATGAATTCAATTACAAAAAAAATCCTAAAGTCCAGGATACCACCAAAGGTAAGATTATTTTATTTCTTCTTACACACTTTTATAGTAATGCCCCTGTGGCGTACGTTACAATGTTTTGTAATCAATGTCAAAACATGTGTGTTGGCGGCATGCCAGCGAGTTCCAGAAATAGCCGCGTCAGACGCGCTCGCCGCGAATCATTTACTCCAGTCCCAATTTTCCATAATTTATTAGCCCCTACATACATTATCCAGCATGATAGATCGTCAGCATCCTCTTATCACCAGCTACCACAGCTCCATGAGGAGCAGAGACTCCTCTTCCACCGGTGGTAGTGACGCAAGAGAGAAAATAAAAGATTGTTTCAGAAAATTTATTGCATTCATGTTTACTCAAGTGGGTGTCGGTGCTCTAGTCGTTTGCTATGCTATACTTGGTGCCGCAGGCTTCATGCACATTGAAAGGGACAGCCCTGATGAACAACTGAAAAATGTGAGACAAATGAGACGAAACTGTGCTGAAGAACTATGGAACATAACCATCAAAGATAACATTTTCAATGAATCTGTATGGATGCATGATGTTAATGAAGTTTTGAAGATATTCCAGAATAATATAACAGTGGCCATCCATACAGGGTATAGTGGACGATCAGCTGAAGATATCTGGTCCTTCCCTGCTGCACTGATGTACTCTCTATCTGTCTTCACAATGATTGGCTATGGAAATATTGTGCCAAAAACTGTGTGGGGTAAAATTGTGACAATAGCTTACGCTTGCTTCGGTATACCAATCTACGTACTATACTTCTGTAACATGGGTAAAGTTCTAGCACAATCATTCAAGTGGCTGTACATAACGGCACATGAATGCAGTCGGCGTGATGATACAGTGTTTGAAGATGGGGAAATCCAGCCTGTGAAGAGAAAAATCACCGTTCCCTCCACTGCCTGCTTATGGGTTATATCATTTTACATCCTTTCTGGGACCATTATGTTTGGAGCTTGGGAGAAATGGAATTATTTAGACTCTACATACTTCTGTGTGATAAGTCTTTGTAAGATTGGTTTCGGTGACTTTGTTCCTGGTGCAAATATATCTGATTCCGCAGGAGGTTCCCACTTGAAGTTGGTTATTAACTTTATTTATGTCCTTCTTGGCATGGGCTTGGTTGCCATGTGTTATAACCTCATGTGTGAAGACGTGAGGGTCAAGGTTAGGGAGCTGAGGGAGGACCTGAAGAACTGCCTGGATGATATCACCATGAAGATAACAGTTTGCATGAACGATACTAAATATTACCATCAGAAACAGAGCCGGAATGTAAAATGACATGTTTTTATACAAATAGTAAATATGAATTGTAAAATGTATGTTTGAGAAAATAAATATTAAAAAGAAAAGTTCACACTTTCATATGTTTTATACCAAAAAGATAAATAGCAATGAAGCATACCATCCATCTAATGACATGCATAGCTCACTCTGCGATTACTGACGCTCGCTACAAGTAGATGACGGGCGCCACTCCGGAGTGGTCCTATTTCAATGCATTTACAATGTTTGTACACAGCCATAAGGTTCCGTTTGGATTGCGCTCGAGTTGACGACTTTCGAGACAAACACTTAGGCTAATAAAAAAAGCATTTACGTTGACATCAAAGCAGTGCGCTTTATGTACTATTATTTATTCTGTGCTAATGGTAAGATCTTGCAACTAACAACTATCACAGAGGAGTTGCCAAACCTACAAAAAATCTCGTCACACAGTTCTTAGAGAACTCCGTCAAATCAGCCATTTAAAAATATAAAATTATAGGGGCCCCAAAGACGTTTTGGTTATAGAACTGCCTGATGGTAAGTTGTTACGGTAGCCTACAGACGCTTGCAACACCAGTGACATTGTTCGCGCGTTGCCAACCCCGAAACAATCTCTTCACACCCAAAAGGGGTTAGAGTAGTTGCAGTGTCATTTCCAGCACAAAACATCACATTAAAGTATTGTTCATTGACTGTAATCTTCTGTAAGGTAGCACTAAGTTAGCAAACAAGCTTACGGCCCGCCTGATGATAAGCAGTTACCGTATCCTAGCCTTTGGATACTTGCAACACCAGGGGTATCATCGCGTGTTGCTGACCCTGTAAAATCTTCCCACCCTTTTTGAAGAACCCCATGCTGTACTCCCTCGGGAAAACATGGCGTACTCATTCCATAGCCTGAGCGCCCGCGATAGGAAGCTCCTTTGAAACCTCATAGTATAAGACCATTTTGGTTCCAATTTGTGAGGATGAACTCCCCGTCGAAGGCGAGAGTTGCGATGGATTGAAATACAAAGGTAATTTGATTGTTAATCAGTGACTGATAGCGGAGCGGAGTGAGGGCCGCGATGCTGCCGCTGCGGCTGCGGCGTGTGGGTGGGCATGAGGGACGCGTCAATGACGCGCTGTTCCAGCCCGCAGCCGCCCGCGCCAACAATACACCACACACACAACAAACGCTCGTCTACTTCGGAGGAGACGTACAGGTGTGGAACTACTCACTAAAAATCTAAATAAAAGCTCATTTAATCAGTTAGGGTCAGTTCACAACGAGATGCGACACGGCGCGTACTTTTTGGGATAGCGATACAATATAGAAATTTATTTACGACACAAAAAGGTATACATTTCAGTGTCTCGGTCTGAACTGACCCTAAGGCTCTTATGAATGTTATGTTGATTCTACTACCGGTTAAAGGTTGTCGATAAATATTACATCAATGAGCGAGCTTTCGGTGGAAAACATCGTGAGGAAACACAAACGTGGTAAGGCGAAAGGGTATTTTGTTGTACCCTCCTGGCTATGTACCACACTCGACATAAAAATCTGTCCTACCAGTGTATTCCGGAAGCTGCACTTGAGAGCCAGTTCCTTTGAATTTGGAACCTGCACCAGTGATATTAGGTTTATTTTCGAGTATAACAATCTATTGAGACTTGATTTCGTTCAAGGCTAAAAGGGATCTCCAGACGACCTTTGGCCTAGTTCATAAACAGCCTCTTGTTTATTTGTGATGAAGGACTACCCGGAGGTGATGCAGGCGCACCGCGACAACCGCAACTACGTGAAGTGGAACCTGGAGAGCACGGCGCGCATGCTCGGTCACAACTTCCCCAACAAACACATACTGGTCGTCAAACCCTCTAGGTAAACATGAACAAAAAAAAAAAGATGAGAAAAACAATTGCAAGTATTTTTCACTTAGAATAATGGTTTTTCGACATTAGTCGCACTTGTTCAAAGAGATAAAGATTATTTTGGAGAAGAGTAAATATTTGTTATTTATGTAAGGAACTTTCCGCTCGCTGTTTCACACGCAATAACCCTCCCCCTATTTCACTGAATTATGGAAAATCCTTCGTTAGTAGATGCCTACTTTATGAAACCGATAGGAATGCCAATATTTTATAACACCATTATTTCTGTACAGTATAAGCAATAAAATATTTCTGATTCTGATTGTTTAAATTTTCCCTGCCGTTTGAGTTGTGCATGCATTTGTCAATCAGTCAGTTTTTACTTACATATAGAACATAAAATAATGTGTACCATTGCATTTGCGCACTGACATAGTGTGTGTATTGTATTGTAATAAAGATAATAATTGCTTACAGGATAGAGTACAAAAGCTTCAGTTGCTACGACAACTTCGTGCCGAGCAACAACGCGGGCGTGCCCGACCACACGCCCACACACAGCGCGCTGCACCATCTAGAGAGGTACCACCACTTCATACCACTACCACTTCATACCACTACCACTTTATAACACTACCATTTCCTACCACTACCACTTCATACCACTACCACTTCATACACTACCACTTCATACACTACCACTTCATAACACTACCACTTCATACCACTACCACTTAATACCACTACCACCTTCATAACACTTCATAACCTGCCGCCATTGACGGGCCAGCTGGCGCGGTCAGTTAAGACTCTGGTGAAGATTCCACCTAATGCGCCGCAAGTCGTAGGTTCGATTCCCACACAAGACATGCATTTGTGTGCATGAACATATCTGTATGTCCTGTGTCTGGGTGTAATTATGTATATTAAGTATGTATTTACACACAAAAAGTAGTATATGTATTATATCAGTTAACTGGTTTTCATAGTACAAGCTCCGCTTAGTTTGGGATCAGATGACCGTGTGTGAGGAATGTCCCAGGATATTTATTTATTATTATAACACTACTATTTCATAAACTTTACCACAGAACAATCTTAAATCATGTGGTTTCTTTGGTCTTCTATGATCCCCATCCACCGTAGGGGAGCCTACAGTGCGTAGGGGATAGGTAGAACATGGTATCAGCCATCAACAGGTCACTTAATAAATATCTCCACATTTTTGATAAAATCCATAACTTAAGACGCATTGTCGTTTTTCTTTATATGACGAATTCGGTAAACATACTGCCCGCCTAATGGTAAGCAGTTACCGTAGCCAGATGGACGATAGCAACACACGCTTCCCTCCTCCCCAATGTGCTCTGGCGACCTTACTCACGCGCAGGAACACAACATAAAGTTATTTGGCTGCGGTATTCTGTAAGGTGGAGATACTACACCAGTCAAGCTGCTCTTTAAGCGAATAAATGATATGCTCTATCTCTCTTATATCCACAATATAAGCAACAATGAATACAAATGTCTATAATGAAAATGAATATTTGCAGGTTACTTCAAAGTGTGAGCAGTAGATTAAAAGCGCTGCCAACGTCAGAGCTGCTAGAAGCTGTATCATCTGTGTCACTGCCAGAAGAAATTGATATTGAAGACCTTCATGTGAGTAACTCTTTTTTTTTTCGGTATACACACAAAGAAAATGCATGTGTTTTGACCACAATCTCACTATGGTCAATGATGATGTGGCCGATGGTGGTAAGCACACAAAGCCTAGAAGGAACTGGCTCTCAAGAGCAGCTCACATTAAAACTCCAAATGGTCAAATTCAAAATTCAAATTCAAAAAGCATTTATTCAATTTAGGCCCTGATAAGGCACTTATGAACGTTAACAAATGGCTCTACACTGTTCACGGTCAAACTGCTTGCTGTCCAAACGAATAACAACTACAGATGGAGTTCTTCAAAAAGGGTGTAAAGAGATTTCTGCAGGTTCGGCAAAGCGCGAGTATTGCAAGCGTCCATGGGCTTGTAACCGCTTACCATCAGGCAGGCCGTATGCTTGTTTGCTACCTAAGTAGTATTAAAAAAACTACAGATATAGGAAAATATGATAGTCATATGGTTGAATACAATGGAACTACAGGTTGTTTAACTAAAAACTGGCACGTTCAGCACATTTACACGTCGCGCTTGTGTAGTGTCTGTGAATAAGCGCGCGGCGTCACGTCGCACTGCATGCGCATCATGAAAAGTCTGTCCGTCTCTCTCTCGCACGCGGTCAAGCTTATGAGTAAGAACGAGACAGTTATTGTTTTGCTTATGCTACTGCTCATAAATATAGTGGTATTTTTTTGCATTCGTCCATTAGAATATGTAATAAAACATAGTGCATCATGAAATTGCATATGCGAGGAATGAAAGCCACGTCACTAAAAGAGTAATGAGTATGAAAGGGGGTGGATATACGGGAAGAGGAAGACCGAAAAAGAGATGAATGTATTGTGTGAAAGATGATATTGGTAAGAAAGGAGTGTATGCTAGTATGATGGATAGAAGAGACGAATGGAAGAAGCGTACATATTGCGCCGACCCCAAATGATTAGGAACAGGGCAGACAGATGATGATGATCATTAAATTGCATATGTGTGAGTACTGTGAACGTGGCACCTTTCGTAAATCGACCTGTAGGATTTAATAAAAAAAAATTGTCTTAAAAACGTGTAACAATTCTAGAACGTATGCATTCGTCACACACCCGATACGAGCAAGTCTAACGGCACGAAGAAGGATTCGAACCCCCAGTCGGCCAGTGAAGCGGGACCCGCACCCGCGCCGCACCACAAGCCGTGAGTAGGTTTAGTTCCAATGGATGTTGTGATATACCTTTTATATTATTTGTAACATGTTTTACTACCGATTTACTGACTGATCTGTATTGGTGTTGCATCATAGATAAATAACTTCGAAATTGAACCTTACTGTACTTACTATAAAAGAGACAGTATATAATGGCTCCTAAAAACATCGCTAGTCTCTATATACTAGCTGTCAACGCGTTGTCCGTCCGTGTCTCATCTTCTTAGTTTTAAGTTTGGCAACCAAATCCAAATTAGGCCTTATTTCTGCCAGTGTCGAGTTATATTATAATTTCCAGTCACGATAAATCACTATCACATTTAGTCAGTCAGTCAACGTCCACAAAAGTCATGTTTTACTACAATGGTGGTCATTGTACTAAAACTCTTCACGGACTTTTTGAGACAACTTAAAAAGTCACGATACACATAATTCATTTCATTTCACTTCACTGGTACACATGGACTGATCTTTATTAGGTAAAATACCACCGATAATATGCAATAAAACTCAAAATACACGAATTTACGAAAATAAAAAAGAAAACGCAACGTCACTCTGCAAGTTCCCGCCAAAAAGTCCATACGCCCGCGTCTGGTCTTCTTAGTTTTCAGTTTGGCAACCAAATCCTTTTTGTTAAGACTTATTTTTGCCAGTGTCGAGTTATATTCACAATAAATCACTTTCACGTAGTTCGCACTGTCAGTCACCGTACATAACAATCATGTCAACCTAAAATATATCTACACAGATAATGAATCAGATTTTCATAAAATCAATATGTGGTCAGGTCCACTCGTGACTAAGTAACACGTTATCTTGCAGTGAAACAGACCCCCTCTGGTGGCGAGACAAGCTAGCTCTAGACGAGAGCCACATCACGCTGGTGGGGTTCAGCAAGGGCTGCGTGGTGCTCAACCAGATCATCTACGAGTTCCACTACACCAAGACCTTGACCCCCGGGGACAAGCATATGATGAGGTACGATAGGCCACAACCTGAACCTTATGATGAAGTCGACTCTGATATTTTTTTCAGTCTTTTAGAGTTACAATTTACAAAGCAATTGGAAATAACGAAAATGAATGTTTCCTGGGTAAAAAGTTAAGTTTATGTTAATAATTTCATTTGTAATACAAGCTTTTGTTGTTGACTGTACTTGCATTGTCTTCCAATCTATATACAGGGTGTTGTTTTGGTCGGCGACAAGCGACCCAGGAGCGGTAGTACAAAATATATATTCCCCAAAAATGGACTTAATTCCATTAAATACCGTAAATATGTTGAGAAAAACCTTCTTCAATTTGAAATAAAATTACTGCAAAGTATGGTTACTAGGGACGTGCACAGACTAGAGCTAGGCGCAAGCCGCCATCGCCCCACCCCTTTACTCCCTCGTACTCCCATTGAGTATTATGTCTACACTTTAGCTTATTACATGACTTTCAAAATTTTAATATTTTTATTTTTATTATTAAAAAAAAAATTTTTTTAGCATCAGTATCATTTGTATTATCGACCCTGAGTCGCTCGTCGCTGACCAAAACAACGACCTGTATATATATAAAAAAAGACGTGTTAGTTTGTTGGCTGAAAATTGGTGGGGAGGTAGCTTAGAACCAGGAGAAGGACATAGGATACTTTTTTTTTTAGGGTAGGTTAATGTAGGGTAGGGTAGGGTAGAACACAAGAACGAAGTCGTGCCGGTCCAGCTAGTATATTCATGTATACCAAATATCAAGTCGATCCGACCACTGGAAGTGGGAATTCGACTTGCAATATTCGACCCGAACATAAATACATCGCAAGTTATTAAATTATTATTCCAATTAGTCAGTCAGTTAGATTATCAAAAAATATTGGACACGTATTTTTTGCTTTACCAAATCATTGATTAGGTATATCTTTTTTATTTTTAATTATTTGGAAAAAAAAAGCCAAACATAGTCAGATTGTCCAAAAAATATATAAAAAATGTAACCTTGCTGAGTTTCTTGCCGGATTCTTCTCAGTTGAAGGCCGAGTTCCGAACCGGTGGTAACTTCAGTAAATTTGACCTTCATAAGTGCCCTTCTGGGGCCTAAATTGAATAAATGGCTTTGACTTTGACTTTGACTTTGACTTTGACATTAAATATTGACAAAGATAAAGCGCGTCAAAGCTCGGGAGTGGGGGCTCGTGACGTCACTTTAGTAAAAATTGTGCCACGTGACGTCACGCGGAACTTCAACACACCATTATCTTCTTATCTTTTTGTTTAATTGTAAAATTGATAATGAAAATTACTAAATAGATTTTTTCAGGAATCTAGCCTAATGGACATAATGTACACATCAAGCTTTTTTTCCAGTATAAGCTAACCTCGCATTGTATAGGATTTCCGTACAATGAGAGGTCAGCTTATATTGGAAAGTATAGCTTGATCTTTTAGTCGTGCGTACACATCGTGGAAAAATCCCTTTAGACTAGTAATACTGAACAATCAAATTCCGCAACTAGTCAGTGATTTGTCACTGATTTTGAACAGTAAGGACCAATCACTGCATCGTGTGTTTTTGACTTGGCCAATCAGAGTGCATGTGTTCTTGACTTCTCCAATCAGAGCGCATTGTCGGCGGTGGGAAATTGGCGGAATATATTTCAACCAAAATGAAGGTCATTGCGCTTCTTTGGGTTATTTGTTCGATGTGCGTACATGACCTCTAAAACATTACTCTTTTACCGTGCAGTGGTGTAATAAATGTGAATATTGTCCAGGTTCATGGAGCGTATATCAGACATGTACTGGCTGGACGGCGGGCACGCCGGCGGCAAGAACACCTGGATCACCTCCAGGAGTCTGCTGGAGACGCTCACCAGGCTCAGTCAGTATTTCTTACATACATATATAAGTAGAAAAATTCTTTATTTGTAGCATAGGAAATACATCACCTTTCAAACTTAATTTAATTTTAAGTTTAGTAGTGTTAAAAATAATATACCAAATATTTAATTAATCGATACTATTTTTAAAACAAAGAAAAAACAGGCCAAGGGCGAGTCGGACTCGCGCACCGCGGGTTCCGTAGAGACTTGTAGGTATGTAAATAGTTCGTTCATTACGGGAATCGAGTCTCGAAGATTTTTCCCGATTATGTAATTGTTTTAGGTGATTTAACTACAAATTTACGGTATTCGGATTTCTTCCTTTACTAGTGCTACATGCTTCTTGCCAAATTTGATGATTCTAGGTCAACGGGAAGTACTCTACAGGTTTTGATTCCCTTGCGATAATCAAAATAATCGGCCGTTTCGAATGCGTTTACTTAGAAGTTTGTTTTTTTCACTACTCCAAGGGATTGCAGACCTGAGTATTTGATATTAATTTTAGCTTATTACCTCCACGCGTTTCTGAGAAAAAGGGTCTTGACAGGCGGACAGACAGACGGACAACAAAGTGATCTTATAAGTGTTCCATTTTCCACGCCCATTACTCTGAAGAGGTAGTTGAAGGTTTCGGTAATTCGGGACATCCATTGCTGATACTTTATACGCTGAACACACAGTTGTTCAGGAGCCTATGGATTCAAAAATAAGCTGTATTATGTTGTATGCGAATGAATTCATTATAATTATTAGTAAAAAAGTTAAATGTGCCCTGATTTGATTTTTTTATTTCCAGACGTGAACATATACATCCACGTGAGTCCGTACCAAGTGCAGGACGAAGGGCGGCCGTGGATCGGCCGCGAGGAGAAGGCGTTCACCGGCTTACTCACCAAATTAGGCGCTAAGGTATACTTTACTAACGTTTTCTTTCCGTTTTTATCCTATTTATAATATAAATGCGAAAGAGTGTGTTTATGTTTGTTACCACTGACCTCCGTAACGCAATTTTCATGAAATTTGGTAGGTATATATAAGTTACTTTAGAGAAGTTTACTTGACTGAAGTGAAGGAAAACATTGATAGGAAACCATACCATGGGGGTAGAGTACTTTGTTCCACCATCAAGATGAAAAATCTGTCACCGCACAACTGTAGATAAGATTTTGGGTTATTCTGAATAATACACTAATGTTACACATTATATTAATTTTGAATTAATCAGACTCCTGTTTCATAGACAAATAATAAGTATACAGGGTGGAAATTTTAGACGGGTCAGTAAAGGCAAACTATCTACGTCAAGCCACACGAGCATGGCCTTAGAAAACTTCCCTATCATTTTGAGTTATTGGTATCGGCATTTACAGAATTTGGAAAAAATACTTTTCACATTCATTTACCTAACAAAATGTATGTTTAACCTAACAGGAGAGTCTTTTTATCCTTGTCAGGGACAGGATCGATTGCTTATATTTTCTTAATCGCCGTTTTCTCGCATCCTGTAATTTTTTTTGCCGATAGGAATAACTCAAAAAGTAAGATAGTCTTCTAAGATTCTCACTGACCCGTCCAAAATTAACATCCTGTATACATGTCGCAGCCAACCAGCCGTTCAATTAACAGCCTAGCCTTTTTACTAAATGGCGCCGTTGCTGAATGATATACAGCTGTAGCGTCTAATACTGGCGTCTTTAATGAACTGGCTGACTGATGCTTAGGCCATTCATACAATAGTCTAGGCTGTTAATTGATCGGCTAATAATAAAGCTAGTTGGCGGCGACATATACACGATGTCAAAGATTTTCATACGGCATCGTGCCTCTACCCAGATGGATAGTCCGCCTTACTAAATCATGACATTTAATATCACTCCGCTTGAGGGGCTCCTGAGCAAATCGCTCTCAGTTCGTATTGCGCACGGCTGTCATCGCGTCATACTCGCTGTACTGATTAAATAAAAAATGACAACTTGCGTATTAAAATACTGTCACAACACTTATAAAAACCAAGGAAAAACTAAAAAACTAACCTTCCACTTTTAATTACCTAAACTTATTACTTTTAAATACTGTCAATTATGGCTTGTTTATTTCGTGTTCTCATAGAGGCGACTATCCTTCTGGACGTTTTAAATTCTTTGCACGATGTATTATATTTCCATAGACAATGAAATATACAGTTAGACACATATTAACTCTACACTCTTTTAATTTTTAATTGAGAGCCAATTCTCTTCATAGCTTTAAAGTGCTTAACACCTTCGACACGTCATCACTTTTTTCCACGGTGACATTTTGTTAGGAAACAAATCTATGTACTAACAGAATGTGTATAAATATAAATAAATATTGTTGTAGGTAAACAGATACTTGCACGAGCAGGCAGGCATGCCCCACTCCCTCCACATGCACTTCGACGTTCTGGCCAACTTCAAGCGGATGCAGGACACTGCACAACCCACGCTCACAGACTCCTCCGACGACGATACTTAGTACATACACTATTATTGTTATTTATATTGATTGTTTTATAGAATGGAGACATGATACTTTTATAAATGAGATGTTGTAACCATAGAGTAAGAATATTATAGAGTGATAGCGTTAATAACGTTACCTTGTGTGAAGCGTGAGCAATTTCCATATAGATGCATTCACAGATATATCGTACAGTAGTACCCAACTGATATGGCTTACCTATCTACCTGCGCAGAATATACATTTTCAAAGCGCTAATGGAATGAAATGCTATTGGTCGGCAGCTGCCGCCATGTTAGCGCGCGCCGTGCGGAGGGGCGTGACTTGCGAGTGAGACGGAACTAACAGCTGCACTGTATTATGAACCTTATAGTAGTGATCTAAAGTTGATTGTAAGTTTTAAGCATTCTTTCGTTAATCTTCGGGGCCATACTTTCTTTTCTGTGCGAACGAAGATTCACGACGCGCCATATCAGTTGGGTAGTACTGCACACTAGTTGATATACAGTCAGACAAAATGTCGATATGGATTCCTTGTCATTTGTTCTCGGTAAAAGTATCGATAAAAAACGAGAAATTGGCATTCATTATATGTATGTACTTCGTTTCATGTCAGGACCGTACCCGTGCTCTATTAATATTCTACCTCTATGGTGTAATTAAAAAAATGGTTACAATCTATTTTGAATCTTAAAGCTTTGGTATAGGATTTTTATTGTTTAACAAGATATATTTATGAATCTTGACATGAGTTTTGATTCGAGTTGTGTAATGTGAGTTTGTCTTGATTTATAGCAGATATTCCTCTGCACAGCTATGTGAAGATACCAGAGAGTACGTTGTATACAAAATGTGCCATATTATCTAATTTTGTTGCTACATTATAGAAGTTTCTAAATGTAACCTTTTTTCCTGCGTTCCAGGAACTTGGACCTTTTGTAAGCTATTATAGAGGTTGGTTTTGCTCAATTTACAAGCTCATCGATATTACTGGATGTATTTATTGTTTCGGTAAAAAGTGTCATGTCTCTAAAACTGGAGTCGCACCTGCGTCTCGTAACGAAGCTTCGCGCAGAGGGATTTTCCATAGTATCTATAATAGATGGCGTTGCTTCAGAAAGATATTTGTCCAGAAACACACGTCTATATGTAGTTAAAGACGCTATCAGGTCTTCGGAAAAGCAAAAACTTGATATTAAAATCATAGTTAATGTTGGTCGGGTTTGTAACTACTACTTTATTTTGTTTACGAATAACATTCACGAGTTACTAGATCTGGCGCGAAACTCAATACAGAAAATCCCTCATTTTACATAAGCTATCCCCCTCTTAAACTGTATGAGTGAGAATGTAACAGCAATATAAAAAAATGCAACCAAACCTGATGATGGTTGGTTGGATGAATGTTATGATAGCCTTAGGGCTATCATAACATTCATTGGCCATCCTAAAGTGGATAGCCACCAGATTTCAAAATGGGGCCATACATGTGTGGCAATCCCCCAATATTGTTTTAAAATTTGTGGCAGCTTTGTGGCTAGCCACAGGAGGCCGTGGCAGGTGGCCAGTATGACGAAAGGAGTTATCAAGGGAATCTAAACATTCCTCAATTTTATTATCAGTAAAAATATGTCAATAAGTTTCATTTCTTGAAACAAATAATATTTTTCTAGTGCAATAATTTATATTATAGTATATTTTAAACGAGAATGTAAGATTTACTTCCACCATGACAGTATTGTGGTATATTTTGAAAATGAAATATTAAAAAAAATATGAAGGCAATGTAATTAGTGTATTATACAATTATCAAATTGGTGTGAAATTAAAATTGATCTCAATTAAAAATTAAATATTTAATAAATCTATTTTCAATCACAATTTGTTTTATTTATATGACGTTTTTCATGTATGGATAGAATGAAAGAAAAAAATAAAAATATGGTGTTTCAACAATTTAATACAGTAAATTCATCACATGAAGTACGATAGTAAAATTAACCCGCATCAATCCAATAAACGGAAAACTACATTATGCTAAAACCAAGTACCTCCATAACACGAGACACGAGTGGACATAACACGCACAGCCATACAGAACATTAGCTAACGTATATTTCAAATTAATCTAAATAAAATATATAATTTTCCTTTTTCACATTTGCGCCCAATAATGTACAACATTTTTCGCGAGACAACTTAGAATTACCTATATCAGGGCTGTCCAAGGTAATTCTTGCCTACATCAGGGCTGTCCAATCCAGGTAATTCTTTGGAAAGTCCTGGCCTATATTATTATTTGAGGCGCCACCAGCACGAATATTTTTTTTTGCAGTAATTATATACGATGTTTAACTACCAGATTAATTTAAAACATACTAAACTCAGGAATGATATATTTCATTAATTACACACATAGTAGACAGTTCATTGGAATAAGATTTATCACACAAAATTATTTTATTTAATGTGTAACATTGATTGAATGCTAACTTACAACCTAACACACAAACACAATATTTCATAGATTTGGTGGAGATCCTTAGAATAATGTTGGTTACAAACATTTATTAATATATTTTTGTCTTCAGAATGTTGACTTCTTTTTTATGAATACGTAAGTGAATCTAGGTATAATTGAGCAGCATATTTTTGCACTTGTACAAATGTTTGTAACCAACGCTAAGTTGGCATATCACTTGGGGTAGTACGAACACTTACATAGACTTAACAATAACTCGAAAGGTGGTTTTGACAGGCTAGTTATGATGGACGAGGCAAGAGCAACATTAATCATTTTAAGCGACGTTTTATTAACTCTGGACGGGTTTGCAATCTACCAGAATATCAGCTGTTTAATGTTATAATGGCCCTGATTCTGTTGTTCACAACTAAACTAATTTGAATGTCACTATGTCTCTTTCTAACAAAGAACATAAGAAAAGGATGTAAGAAATTTAGTCCTGTCAAATTAGTCCAATGCTTGTTTTCAATATAAATTTAGTCGCCATCTATCGAGGTCACGCCTAAATACACGCAAAATAAGACGGCAAAGATTAATTTGACAACTTAAAATATGTTCTATCCTTTTTCAATCATGTTCGTAAGAAAGAGATGAGATGTGACTAAAATTAGTTTAGTGCGATTTACAACAGAATCGGCACCAATGTCGAACTATAACTAGGTAAATATTTGAATATGTTTATCTAACAGAGGTTCCCAAAAAATGTGAAGATTAGATCTAACGTAGACCTCCGTCGAGTCTCCCGTGGGCTCCTGGGGGTCCACCTGGAGCACTTTGGGAATCTTACTAAAGGCTACTTCCATAATCTTGATATTCTCCATCATAACCACCTTAACAAAGTGAAGTCTATATTTACATGTTCTCGAACTGTCCATCCTTATCGAGCAGGAGGATGTTGGGGTTTTCCTTCTCAAACTCTGTCGGTTTCCTGAGTCGTTGCTGGTCGGTCCACTCGCCCTCGCCCGCCCCCCATTCCCCCACCTTCTCACCGATCACGTCTACTTCTTCTCTAGCTCTTATCTTCTCCACCTGGGTGATAAGTTTCATCATAATAATATAATTATCCATATAGGGAAATCTCTGTATTACCCCGTTTTAAGCATACTAGAGGTCACCCATGAGTCGAAATTTGATTATAATTTTTTATCACAAATGATCTAATAATATAACTTGACACTGGCAAAAATAACTGGTAGAAGTATGGCTTAGTTTTAAAGGAGTGCCACAAAGATAATAATGGGCGACCACTAATCATACTACTATTAGTAACCATAATAGTATGGAGTTAATGATGAGGATAAAACAGAAATGTTGAGACTTTTTGGCGGGAACTTGCAGAGTGACGTTGCGTTTTTATCTATAAATTCGTGTATTTTGAGTTTTATTGCATATTATCGGTTTATTGCAATAAAGATCAATCCATGTGCACCAGTTAAGTGAAATGAAATGAATTATGTGTATCGTGACTTTTCAAGTTGTCACAAAAAGTCCGTGGAGTTTTATTACATTGAATTACAATTGTACTAAAACATGACTTGTATGGACGGTGACTGACTGAAGACTAATGTGAAAGTGATTTATTGCGACTGGAAACTATAACTTGACACTGGCAGAAATAAGTATTAATTTGGATTTGGTTGCCAAACTTAAAACTAAGAAGAAGAAAACAGAAATGTTCACCATGATGCATATCAATGCAAAATAATAAGCCATATAAAAAGTTGGTTACAACAAATATATGAATAAAAAATGTTTGTGTTAGTGATAACTAAAAGTGCGTTAGGTTCGAACCTGTTACCTCCGTGTCGTGCTTGGCGAACTTGTCGAACATGTTGGCGTACAGTTGCTTTTCCTTCTGTTTCTGTTTCTGGATGGTCGCGCGGCACACTAACACCTGGTTTGCAGCCGCCTGGGGACAATACAATTATATTTTCTTTATTTGGTGGCATGGATCTCGTTGGTGGTGGAAATTGCCCATTGTCCATTTATTCCTGACACTCCACATATCTTTTAATTTTTTTTGCTTTCAATTAAATCTTATGCTAACAAAATAAAGCTATGATAGCTCAGTGGTAGTAACGTCGGATACCGAGACTAAGGCTTCGAATCCTACAATGAGTAATAAGTACAATTGAGAGAGGAAAACATCATGAGGAAACCATAGCAAGGTGGTAGGGTACTTTGTAGTACCCATCTGTAGGCTGGCTACCACCCTTAAGTTGAAAATCTGTCACCAAGCACCTATCGGTGTGTTCCGACAACTGCACTTGTGAGTCAGTTCCTTCGGCCACATCATCACTTACCATGGTGAGGTTGTGATCAAACACAGGCCTATACACAGTAAAGACCTACCTTATTCTGTGGTTCACTCTTAACAATAAGCTCAAAGTCTTCCAATGCTTGCTCAGCCTCTCCAAGGCCTAACAGCGCTTGGCCTCTCCTAAATAGGCCTTTGACGTTGCCAGCGTCGAGTTTGAGGGCCTTCGTGGCGTGGTCCCTGGCCTCGAAGTGATGGGCGGGAGTCACCTTCAGGTAGACGAGGGAGAGGTTCAAATGAGCTGATAAGAGGAACTCTTTAGCTTGGGTTTTGTTCGCGTCTTCTTCACTGGAGTCTTCTGGTATATCTAGAAATAAATATTATTTTTCCTACTATTATAAATGTCAAAGTTTGTATGTTTGTTTGTGCGAAGATGGTTGTTACTCTTTCACAACGGATTTGGATGAAATTTGACACACAGATTATGTTCTGGATGTGTTAATATAGGGTGCTTTTTATCCCGCGAAATCAATAGGGCCCTCGGGGACTCTGGGCGAAAACAAGTAATTTAAGACGGGCCAGGTGGCGCAGTTGGTTAAGGTTCACCTTACGCGCCGCAGGTCGTGGGTTCGATTCCCACACAGGACATACATTTGTGTGCATGAACATGTCTGTATTTTTTTTTTTTTTTTTTTTATTGTTTATAGGCCTGTGTTTGACCGCAATCTCACCATGGTAAGTGATGATGCGGCCGAAGGTGGTAAGCACACAAAGCCTAGAAGGAGCTGGCTCTCAAGTGCAGCTATCGGAACACACCGAAAGGTGCTTGGCGACAGATTTTCAACTTGAGGGTGGTATCCAGCCAGGCGGGTACTACAAAGTACCCTACCACCGTGCTATGTCCTGAGTCTGGGTGTAATTATGTATATTAAGTATGTATTTACAAACAAAAAGTAGTATATTTAGTATATCAGTTATCTGGTTTCCATAGTACAAGCTCTGCTTAGTTTGGGATCAGATGACCGTGTGTGAGGAATGTCTCAGGATATTTATTTTTATTTATTTATTTATTTATATTTGTTATTTGAAAAGGTGATCGCAAGTTTGAAAGAAGGGTCAAACCCCAGGACGTAGCTAACTAACCGTTCTACCCTAACTCAGTTCTACCCGAATTTAGTTAGTGTGGTGAGTGGTGTGATTCCCCATTATACGGTATATCTGACAGAAAAAAAACATTTTCAAATCAGACGGGTATTTCTTGAGTTTATCACATTGAAACATAGAAATCCTTCGACTTATAATAGTACCAATATATTAATGAATCTTACCTTCAACCAATGAAATAACTCTCTTATACATTTTGATGGCCAACTGGAATTTACTGCCTTTGAAGTAATTTGTTCCCTTTTCCTTGAAGATTTTGGCTTGTTCCAATTTCTCTGACCCATCCATAGACCAGGTATCCTTGGCCTTTTCGAAATTCGTTAATGTCACTGTGTATTCCACTGCAGAGTTCGGTGGTACGCCTAGCTCTGCGTTTCCTTCTGATTTGAAGGCGTATTTAGGTTGGATGGATAGCCTTGATTTCTCGTCTTTGAGGAACTTCTCCAAGGCCCGTTCGACGCCCTCGCATATGTTGTGTTCGCTGCCTTCTCCGAGGTGGAAGGTGACGGTTCTTGTGTCGAATACTTTGCCATCAGCTTGCAGTCTACCTTCCAACTCAACTGTAACAATTTCATATTATCATACTACATTTACGGGGATTGGTTGATAAAAAAATTGAAGTTGTTACAGTAGAATGGTGCCAAAGGGTCAGTTCATACCGAGCGCATCGCCACGCGGCCCGCACTTTTTAAGATAGCGATAAATATAAAACTTTATTCAGTAAACAAAAAAGAACACATTTCAGGGAGAGAATTCGAATACGCCTCGCAGCGTCGCAACTCACTTGTCACGAACGTTCTCTTAGCGTCTCGGTGTGAGCTGACCCTAAGGAATAACTTTAGGTGTTTAAAATATTTATAAATAAATAAAAATATGAAATGCATTTAAACACTGTTTCTTGCGGAAAAAGAACCGAGATATATAGGTTACAGGATATTTGCGAGACCTCCCCCCCTCCCCCCACGTATGATAGGGTGAGATACGGCTCAACACCCTCCCCCCCCCCCTAAACGCCTCACGTTATTTATGGACCCCTACCAAACGTGTAATTTTTTTTAAAATGCTTCTGTTTTATCTATGCGTTAATCCGTCAGTCAATTGCTACTATTAAATACTAATATCACAGATAGATTATAGATAACAAACAATACATTTGCAAATACTTTACTCAGTATAGTCCTGACCTTAACTAAATAGGACAGGGTCAGACCTCTATGGGTCAAGACGTTCTCCAGTTTCTAGTTCAAACATTATGATAAAACCATACCTACAATAGCCTGTACGAACATACATATTGTTTCAAATATATCTAAATATAAATAGATATATTTCTGTGAATATAACAATCATACTACACAGACAGTCTCCCGGTTTCACCCGCGTTGATTTATTGGGACTAAATGAATAGGTACTATAAGCAAATTGACGGTAGATCTAACTACTCAAATCTATTCGGTAATTGCGACGTGGTTTGCAGATTTTGATGCGGTTCTCACTTCGGCTTAAAATCGAAGGACAAATGTCCATTCAAAAGTCAATTTAAAATCTGTGATACTTTTTAACGACACAAATTAGATTCCCATATCTGTTTCATAATTGATTTATTTATATTGTATTATATTCTATATTTTCGAACTGCTGGGTACGTCGTACTGAAACTTAACTGTAAGACCAACTCTAAAGTAGCGAAAAAATATATATTTCTATCAATTTTGAGCAAGATCTTTTGTATCACCAGATCAGCTCGATGGTACCAAATTATTGTAATGTCATCGGTACTTGATAAGTGTGAAAAGTTTCAGTTTAATCAGACGTTTGGAAGTCGATGAAAATTACGTTTGAAGATTCCATTACATACATACAGACAAACGCAGGCGCAAACACATAGATTAACTTTGATTTAGCTTTCAGAAACTGGCAGTGTGTCGGACTCACTAAACATTAGATTCAGTGATTGGTCAATACTGTTATTTATCAGTGCAAAAGCACTTATTAGTTGCGGAGTGGATTGCTCTGTATTACTACTCTAAAGGGATCTTTCTCTATGGATAGACCGCTTGGCTGCTTGTTAGTCTTCTAAACATTTGACATACATATCACCCAGGCTAGATCTAATAGATACAGTTACTAAATAAGTGTGTTTCACATTTCAACATTGTTCGTAACGACATTATTGTGAATAAAGTATAGTATTACAAATTATAAAGGAACATTTCACCCTTTGTCTTTACGCCTCGGTAACTATTAAAAAAGAAAGAGGACTTGACATTCAACCATGCAGGGTTGTCAAGTCAAAAAGTATCACATTGCATGGATATTGTAAGCATTATAAACTCATGATTATCCTAATTAATGAAACGCTTAGAGGTTCATTCCATAAGAAGTATTTGGATCTAATTTAACTAGAAAATAGAAAACAAGTATTGTTGTAAAGAAAATAACGAAAGTCTCTCTTGTATGTGGGTAAATATCTAGTAATATTATGGTTAGTTACAATTGAATACAAAATGTATCTAATATTAGCTAAGGCACGGCGAACATTGAAATGTCATTCTTGGTTTCTCTATGCCAGAAACCTTCTAGCCTGTACTCAACAACTCATCGTAATCGCACGTAAAGCCGTTGGTCCCGGTTATAACTTAATAATGATAGTCGTTAAGGCTTCCTAGGCGGCTTGAAAACTCCAACAGTAGATTGACCGCTGGCCTACCTCCACCGATCCCCAGTGGGCACGCGTGGTGGAGTATCTGCCCATTCCCTTTCACCCTCATTTGTGAAAGGAGGCCTGTGGTCAGCAGTGGGACATTATAGGCTGATGTAGTATAAACATTACCTGTGACTAGAGCGCCATCATTAGGGCTGTCATGCCCGGTGCCCTGTTCGATGATGTGCCGCAGGATACCCTTGTTCTTGTTTGGACTCAGATCCTCCACTTTCCAATCTATCATTTCAATCTGAGATAAAAAATAAAATTATTAAATAGACTAAAATCATCTTGTTGACATCCCTAGTTTATGTTTGAGGCGGTAATGACGATGGTCGCAGGTTCGAAACAATGAGCTTGAGTTTTCGGTGAAGTAAAACATCGTGAGGAAACCATAGCACAGTGCCAGGTTCCGTTTTATTAGTTACCCTTTAGTAGAAAATCTTTTGTGATGCAATTATTGGTATGGCATGTTGCAGTAGCTGCACTTGGGAGCCAGATCTATGAGTGCTCACCACCTTTGCCCTCATCATCACTGACCATTGTGATGTTGTAGTCTAGACCAGCGGTTCCCAATTTTCTTGGTTGCAGAACCCTAATTGATATTTTTTTTTGGCGGATTCCCATTTTGATAATAACAAAAATGATTGTACCTTCTAAATTAAATATTTTCATGTTAACTTGAAACAAAAGAACAAATTATAAATGAAAAATAAAAAAATTAACAATTTATAAGTACTTATTACATTTATTTAACATTTAACATTTATTTTTTAGTTATGAAGTATGACTCTTTTCTACAAACTTATTAACTCTCGGATGGAACACGGAACCGCTGTGACCCTTCCACAGAACCCCAGGGTTCCACGGGCCACTATTTGGGAACCCATGGTCACACACACACAGTGGTGGACACAGGCCTAAAGATAGTTAAATAAAAACAGCTTTAACCCATTGGCTCAGAACATGACACACATCGTAACTACATATGATTTTTTTATAAAGCATGTAATAATACCATGTTGGTATTATTAAAGAGTATTATCATATCACATTTTATTTTAATTATAGCATCATAGGAAGTGGTTTATTCTGACCACATGTATGTAACCAATATGGATAGCGATAGATAACTGTTTCACACACTAGACATAATTAAAAATTATTATTATCCTTGGATATTCACACATGGCCATCCAATTTAGACTATGAAGAAATTGAACTATGGTGACCAGATAACTGATATACCATAAAAAGCCAGTTAAGTGCGAGCCAGACTCAGACCCAAAGGGTTGTGTAAAGACGTCACTTATATGTATTTTCCCCTTTTTTTTTCATTTACATCATTTATTGATATAGCAGCAATAGAAATACACATGCTATAAAAATTTCAACTGTCTACCTATTACTGTTCATGACTGTACATTGACTGACAGATGGATAACAGACTTAGTAATAGAATCCCATAGATACCTATTGAGAACAGAACCCAAAAAACAACTTGTAAATATATATTTTTCATGGATAAGACTCAACACTAGCATATGATCATGCATGCACCCAAATGTTTGTTACCGCAACCCTGCAGTTACCCATCTAACCTCAATAACAACTTGCTCATTGATGGATTAATAAGTGGAATAATTAAGTTGTCTCACCTCAAACTGCAAGATAGAATTAGGTGGGATCTTTGGGGGGCTTCCAGCTGCTCCGTACGCATACTCCGGGGCACAGGTCAAGACACACACCTCTCCCTTCTTCATGGTAGCCACGCCAATGTCCCATGCTTTGATTACGGATCCTAGAGAAAAGCGTTTTAGGTTTTTATAGTGAGTTTGCATTTGGTGTTCATATTTTTTTTGTTGTGTATTTGACGAGGCGTGTTTGACCACGATCTTACCATGGTAAGTGATGATGTGGCCAAAGGTGGTAAGCACACAAAGCCTAGAAGGCTATCATGAGGCCATGCCTATGTTAATAATGCCTTTTTACTCAGGTTTTGAAGAATTGCCGAAGGTGACAAGAGACAGAAACATAGGTTCTTTAATGGTACATCCATACTGCAGTTATCTTTTGTGAAGCAACACTGTGCAACATGGTAACTTACCTATAAATACCTTTACATGTATGGTTAGGAGTTGTGAAGGCCTAGCATTGGTATATTGTATAATAAATAAGAACAAGTGATGGTTTTGAAAGAAATAATACCTTTTAGTACTTTATTAAGGGCCTGGTTAGTTGTTAAAATTTGCTAAATAGGTGTTCATCAGGAATATTTGTGGAAATCATCACAGAAAGACATTGTTCCATTAAATGCATGTGAAGAAACACCTGATTACTGGCAAGGAAAGAATTTTTTTTTATACCACTAAGGTGGCAAACAAGCATATGGCCCACCTGATGGTAAGCAGTTACCGTAGCCTATGGACGCTTGCAACACCAGGGGTTTCAATTTCGCGTTGCTCACCCCGGAGAAATCTCTTCACACCCTTTTTGAAGAACCGCATGCTGTACTCCATTGGGAAAACCACAGCAGGCCAAATATAAATGATGCAGGTCCCATCGGTTATAACCACGGAGGCCCGAGACAAGGGTGCATGAAGTTGGTACTTATTAAAATGATCCCTTCTTTTATTTTTAATATTAAAAGTGGCATTGAATCTACATAGAAATGAAAATGGTCATTCAACTTATGACCCTTTTAAATTAGTTTAACCTGAATAAATTTACTCAACTAATTTGCAATCCTCAATTTTCATTGTTATTTTATCAATGTGAATATTGATTATACAGGAATTAATATTATGCAGAAAATAATGGGGTGTTATTAAATTTAATGTTCAGCACAGAAATGGCAAAAGGCAAATAGCCAATCTATGCCGAACAATCAACGGAGTAAAGCAGCTCCACAATACATTAATTCAATGAATCGCTGCAGATTACCTTCACAAATCGTATACCATAAAGCTAAATCGTATGCCAAAAAACTATATAAAAAGTGAATTGTCATGATGCATGATACCTACCAAGAAGCAAAAAAACTAGGCTAAGATTTCTAAGTTAAACAAAAAAATTACCTTTTCCTAAATTGAATTCAAAAGGGTCATTCCTATCCTTGCTGGAATCAAACTTCGTGCCATTCATCAGGGTTCCAGTATAATGCACGGTAACCTGACATCCTGCATTAGGAGTATCGGTGCCTTCGCCTTCTTTGATGATTCTCTTCAGCACGCCGCGGTCACCCGCCTTCGTGATATCTACGCCTTCATCAACAGTCATGGTTTACTCTTGAATTTAACTATTACAAATTAAATAACTATTGCACGTTTTAACAACGAGGTTTGTGAGTTTTAAATCGTAAATTCTGGAACTCAAACTAGTCGCACGCCGGGGTCGGTGTTTTTTTTTTTTTTTGGGATTTTATGGCCTGGTTACTAAGACCTTTAAGCCACGACTTTATTATTCCGGAACCACTTTTCAGATTTTGTATTTTCAGTTTTATAATTTTACCACCGTATTTTTAATGTATTTAAATATTGGTTTATAAGTTTTAATGTCTTTTAATAGTTCTTTAAGCGGCGGCGGGCGGGAAGAAAAATCACTATAATTATTTTGCCACACTTCACTTATTAGGGTACATTCCGAAATGGATAATATCGATCACAGCGATCACAGCAATAATTTGCGTACCGAATTAGATATTACGCTTATGACAGCTGATAACTATCAACAATTCGGAACGCCCGTTATCGCGCTCACAGTATTCAAAACAGAACATTTGTGAATTTAATTAAAATCTGAATTATCAATGCACTAGAACTCCTTATATCTTTTATAAGTTGACTCGCAAAAAAGAATATCTGCTTTTTTTATTATTTTTCTCTCATAAAATCATAAAAAGTATCTTTGCCAAATAGAAAACCAAGAATCTTATTAGATTTTTGCCGTCACTTTTGACAGCGCTCACGGTGATATCAGTTTTGGGCATGGTCGGTGTGAGCGCAAGATGGCGCATGTCATGACGTCATCTATGACGTTTCACGGGCCATCGTGAGGGCGCTCACGGTAATATGGAACGGGTTTAAGCACGCTAAAATCGATTACAGCGATTATAGCATCAATTCGGAATGCAGCCTTAGGGTACATTCCGAAATGGATAATATCGATCACAGCGATCACAGCAATAATTTGCGTACCGAATTAGATATCACGCTTATGACAGATGAGAACTATCAACAATTCGGAACGCCCGTTATCGCGCTCACAGTATTCAAAACAGAACATTTGAGAATTTAATTAAAATCTGAATTATCAATGCGCTAGGACTCCTTATATCTTTTATGAGTTGACTCGCAAAAAGGAATATCTGCTTTTTTTATTTTTTTTCTCTCATAAAATCATAAAAAGTATCTTTGCCAAATAGAAAACCAAGAATCTTAATAGATTTTGCCGTCACTTTTGACAGCGCTCACGGTGATATCAGTTTAGGGCATGGTCGGTGTGAGCGCAAGATGGCGGATGTCATGACGTCATCTATGACGTTTCACGGGACATCGTTGACTGTCATTATTCAATTCGGTACGGGTTTAAGCACGCTCAAATCGATTACAGCGATTACAGCGGTAATTCGGAATGCAGCCTTAGTTCACTCGCGAGTACCAATCTGTCAATAAGGAACTTTTGACAGCTGAATATAATGTGGTCCACTGTTCCTTCTTCAACTCCGCAAAATGTACAGACATTGCTTTGAATTATATTTAACTTTGCTAGGTGTGATGGTGCTTTATTATGTCCATAACGTAGTCGGTTTATGGTGGTAATAAAATCACGACTGGCTCTTTGCAGGCTATCATACCATGGCTTTACTGGTAAGTTTTCTTGAATGCTACCGTACCACCGTCCTTTCGTTTCTTGGTCTTTCTTCCACATTTGCTCCCATAACATACTTATAGCTAGCCTTACATTACTCAAATAATCAGTCATAGGTACATACATAGTATCGGAGACATCGAGTGCATTTACTCCTCCGTAAGCGGCTTTGTCGGCCATTTCATTTCCAGTGATTCCTCTATGAGAGGGCACCCACATAAATGAAATTAGTTTCCCTGTATGATAATATTTGTATAACAATTCTTTAATTATGTACAGAATGAAATTAGTTTTAAAGTGAATCTTTAAATAGCTCAATCCTCTTATAAAACTTAAAGAATCTGTTACAATTAGAAAATATTTACAATTATCTACATTTCCAATTTGCAGAAGAGCCTGATATACTGCATAGGCTTCTGCGGTGAATATTGTACAAACATTCTGCAAAAGAAAACTCTGAGAAGAATTTTTTTGAGGATCATACACAGCACAGCGCACATAATCCTTACCCTTACTACCATCTGTATATAAAGTGTAGTAATTATTTTCTGATAAAAATTGCAACATCTCTGAATTATTTGTAATTGAATCTATTACTGTAATTGGGTGCATTATGCTTTTGAACTGGGAAGAATAGCAGGGCCAAGGGCACTGTTTTTTGAGTTTATAGCTGTTGTTTTCAATTTCCAGAAAAATGTGATACAACATTGGGGAGTTACCAATAAGGAGGCTCTCACCAGTTGCTAAAGGACCTGACACATTGATTCTACAAGGTATAATCTTGTTAATAATTTGCATGTTATCAGAGTACAGTAGTTTAAGGCAATACCGTTCGGCAAGTAGGAGACGTCTCAAGATCAGTGGCATAATTTTAGTCTCTACTTCCATGGCCCTTATGGGAGTTGAGCACATTGCACCCGATATTATTCTCAGAGATTTATTCTGCAGGATATCTAATTTTATGGCATGGTAGCTATTCATATATGCCAAAGAACTATAGTCAAAATGACTTCTCACAATAGCTTTATATAGAATAGACAATATTTTGGGGTCAGCACCCCATGACACTCCAGCCAGACATCTTATTATGTTAATAGCTCTTAAAGCATTTTTAGAAATATACCGAACATGTTCTTCGAAAGTCAGTTTTTGGTCTATGATGATTCCTAAGAATTTCTTTGAATGTACTCTGTTTATAGATTCTCCACAATACGAAATAACACTAGATGGATCATCATCACCAAAAATCATTAAACTGCTTTTTGTAGCATTGATCTTTAAACGTAATCTATCATTATAGTATAGACTCAACTGATTTAATGCTCTATTCATATTATCTATAGCAACTTGCAAGTTCTGACTGCTACTATACAAAACAATGTCATCTGCGAATTGCAAAATATTTACTTCACTAGTATTTACAAATTTACATATTTCACATGTGTACAAATTATATAGTAATGGTGAAAGAGTGGCGCCTTGCATTGTGCCTTTCGATGCACTTCTAGGACCATGTAAGATGTTATTATACTTAACATATAAGGTTCTATCATTTAAATAATTATAGATCCACTGACATAGTAGACCAGGTATACCCACATCAGACATAATGTTGACCAAGATACCTGGGTCGACATTATCAAAAGCTCCTTGGACATCTAAAAATACACAAACAGTGTGTGATTTTAAATTATTTGCACGTTTCAGGTCTGAGATGAGTGACATGAAGCTGTCAGCGCAACTACGCCCACGACGGAAACCATACTGCACATGTGGGATGATACCATTAGCCTCTACAAACCAGTCCAGACGGACTTTAATCATATTTTCGAATAGTTTACCGAGACATGAGGACAAAGATATAGGACGATACGAACTGGACTGTTCTGGAGATTTATCAGGCTTCAGTATTGGGATAACACACTGTGTTTTCCATGATTCAGGGATAATTTGTTTGAGCCATAAAGCATTAAGAATGTCAAGAAAGAGGTGCTGAACAGATGTATGGAGTTCTTTAATTACAATATATGGAAAGTTATCTAGACCTGGACTTGAGTTACGCCTAGATTGTAGACTTGATGTGAATTCATTCCATGTAAATGGTTCCAATAAAAATTTTGAATTGCTATTATTATTGTTACTGTTAAAATAGTTGATTAAGTTACTAGTCTCTTTTAAACCACTATTATCAGACAGTTTATCTAAAAAGGTAGGTATGAACTCATCTTTATGGGATCTAATGCTAGACTTAACACCCTTAAAAATCTTAATCATGTTCCATATTTTGCTTATAGGGGTAGTTCTATTAAAAGTATTGCACAAATCATTCCATCCAGTTGACTTCTGCTCAGAAATGGTTCTCTTTTTTAATGCATCAAGTCTCTTATAATTTATATAGTTATCTATTGTAGAATCACTTCTGTACAGTTTCAAAGCATTATAGGATGCTATTACACTTTGTTCGCAAACCTCATTCCACCAAGGTGCTGGAGGTCTGCTAGCAAAGTGGGCAGACTTAGTGAACTTTGGAACAACTATTTGCATAAGGGACTCAAGACGTATACAAAAATCGGTATAGGAAGAGAGTGGGTCTACTTGATTAATTGTAAAATCGCCAAACGCATTTTTTGAAAGTTCATTATATTGGCGCCAATCAGCTCTTTTGTACAAAAATTTATCAATGGGAGGGTTAATTTGGTATTTTTGTATGGATAGGGATATTTCGGTTATAGTTGGATAATGGTAACTTCCCATACAATCATCATGCACAGACCACTCGCATAACGGTGCTAAGCATGCGCTAGCAAAGGTGACGTCAATGGCTGAAGCGTTGGTTCTAGGACGGTTCACTGTAGTGAAACTGCCATCATTTAAGATGCACAAATCACACTCATCTATAACATCATATAAATCTTGTCCGCGGCCCTTAGTAGATAGGCAACCAAATGCAATATGGTGAGCATTAAAATCACCACTTATAAAAATAGGTTTAGGTAGGTCTCGAATTATATTGCGCAGTCTATGCAATCTTATGTGCCCACTGGAAGGAGGACAATATACGCAGAGTATAGTCACACTGCCACGCTCGGTAGATATTGACATAGCTATAGTTTGAATGTCCTCATAGAATGTTGTGTTTAAAATATTATATTTAGTCTCTGGTTTAATTAATATTGCTACACCATTGTGAGGATTCTTAGATGTTCTGGAATGGAGATTATAACCGGGGATTCTAAAATTGTGATGGTCTTTAAACCAAGTTTCATTAAGCAAGCATACATCAATATTTTGTTCTAGCATAAACTTAGTTAATAAGGGCTTTTTACTATTGGCACTTTGGATGTTAAACTGCGCAATCCGTAATTGGGACGTTTTAGGGGGACTTAAATCCATTATGGGGATAAATTTTTAACTAATATTTCTTCAATGAATAATGAAGTAATTGGGGTGGGATCAGACTTATTACCAATCTCTACCAATGTTTTTACTAGGGCCGCTCGTACTTCTTTATTAGCTATAACCTGGGCAATGAAGTCCATAGGGTGATCTTGTGGGTTCAGCGCCTGTGCAGCAGGCTTGTTATTAACATTTTTTTTAAAATTTTTCTTTTCAGTATTTACTGGAATATTTACATTATTTACAGGGGGATTTACAAGTTGACTCTTAGACAATGGCAATGCAGGGTATTCGATCGACTTTGTTTGTGCGATACTCGCGTATGTTATTTTACTTTTCTTTTCTTCTATTTTTCTTAATTTAATGGGACATTCTCTTGCTATTGCTAGGTGTGGGCCTTGGCAATTAGCGCAACATATCTCTTTAGGTTTATCACAATCTTTGTAAAAGTGTTCACCAGAGCAGATCGAACACTTCTGTTTGCCATTACATATTTTAGCCGAGTGATTAAATTTCATACATTTGTAACATTGTTGCAGCGGTGGGATATATTCAAATACCCTGTATGAGAATAGATCATATTGTACATTGTCAGGTAAGATATTGGATAAGAAAGTGATACTGACTGTTTGCAGAGGAACTCTGTCCCGTCCTACCTTTTTTGTGAATCGTCTTATACAGATAATTTCGTAAATGGAACTCAACTTAGTGTATAAGTCCTTATTTGAGATATTTGCTGGGACAAATCTTATGATGCCAGTTTTTTCTATTTGGGTAGCCGGTATGTAAGCCTATACGTTGTACTTTTCTAAGAATGCAGTGTTATTTAGAAAGTTGTTTGCTGTATTATATTGTTTGAACATAACTGCTATTTTATTTGCATTCAATCGCTGTATTGCCATCACACCTTTAACATCCGTCGTGAAAATATGATTGAGATATATAGGACTTTTGTTGCCCAATCTATCTTTGTGGTTGATATGCTCAACAAAAACTTTAAACTCTGTTTTATTTGAGTTTTCTGGATACTGTCTTTTATAATTAGGTTTAAAATAAGGCACATAAAGTACATCAGAACGCTCACCGCCACCGCTATCATCATTCACTTCATCAGTCCGAAGCCGCTTGGAGGAGTTGGGCGGGTTGTCCCCGCCCCCCTCATTCCCATCCATTTTATTTTTTTGGTATTAATTAAAAGTGAATTTATTCTTTTACACAATAAAAAAAAAAATTACAAAATGTAATTTCAAATTTTTCCGCGTGCGCTTTTTTCAATTTCCCGCCAAGGAATGACCCGGGGTCGGTGTATTTTTTTTTTTTTTTTTGGGATTTTATGGCCTGGTTACTAAGACCTTTAAGCCACGACTTTATTATTCCGGAACCACTTTTCAGATTTTGTATTTTCAGTTTTATAATTTTACCACCGTATTTTTAATGTATTTAAATATTGGTTTATAAGTTTTAATGTCTTTTAATAGTTCTTTAAGCGGCGGCGGGCGGGAAGAAAAATCACTATAATTATTTTGCCACACTTCACTTAGTTCACTCGCGAGTACCAATCTGTCAATAAGGAACTTTTGACAGCTGAATATAATGTGGTCCACTGTTCCTTCTTCAACTCCGCAAAATGTACAGACATTGCTTTGAATTATATTTAACTTTGCTAGGTGTGATGGTGCTTTATTATGTCCATAACGTAGTCGGTTTATGGTGGTAATAAAATCACGACTGGCTCTTTGCAGGCTATCATACCATGGCTTTACTGGTAAGTTTTCTTGAATGCTACCGTACCACCGTCCTTTCGTTTCTTGGTCTTTCTTCCACATTTGCTCCCATAACATACTTATAGCTAGCCTTACATTACTCAAATAATCAGTCATAGGTACATACATAGTATCGGAGACATCGAGTGCATTTACTCCTCCGTAAGCGGCTTTGTCGGCCATTTCATTTCCAGTGATTCCTCTATGAGAGGGCACCCACATAAATGAAATTAGTTTCCCTGTATGATAATATTTGTATAACAATTCTTTAATTATGTACAGAATGAAATTAGTTTTAAAGTGAATTTTTAAATAGCTCAATCCTCTTATAAAACTTAAAGAATCTGTTACAATTAGAAAATATTTACAATTATCTACATTTCCAATTTGCAGAAGAGCCTGATATACTGCATAGGCTTCTGCGGTGAATATTGTACAGACATTCTGCAAAAGAAAACTCTGAGAAGAATTTTTTTGAGGATCATACACAGCACAGCGCACATAATCCTTACCCTTACTACCATCTGTATATAAAGTGTAGTAATTATTTTCTGATAAAAATTGCAACATCTCTGAATTATTTGTAATTGAATCTATTACTGTAATTGGGTGCATTATGCTTTTGAACTGGGAAGAATAGCAGGGCCAAGGGCACTGTTTTTTGAGTTTATAGCTGTTGTTTTCAATTTCCAGAAAAATGTGATACAACATTGGGGAGTTACCAATAAGGAGGCTCTCACCAGTTGCTAAAGGACCTGACACATTGATTCTACAAGGTATAATCTTGTTAATAATTTGCATGTTATCAGAGTACAGTAGTTTAAGGCAATACCGTTCGGCAAGTAGGAGACGTCTCAAGATCAGTGGCATAATTTTAGTCTCTACTTCCATGGCCCTTATGGGAGTTGAGCACATTGCACCCGATATTATTCTCAGAGATTTATTCTGCAGGATATCTAATTTTTTGGCATGGTAGCTATTCATATATGCCAAAGAACTATAGTCAAAATGACTTCTCACAATAGCTTTATATAGAATAGACAATATTTTGGGGTCAGCACCCCATGACACTCCAGCCAGACATCTTATTATGTTAATAGCTCTTAAAGCATTTTTAGAAATATACCGAACATGTTCTTCGAAAGTCAGTTTTTGGTCTATGATGATTCCTAAGAATTTCTTTGAATGTACTCTGTTTATAGATTCTCCACAATACGAAATAACACTAGATGGATCATCATCACCAAAAATCATTAAACTGCTTTTTGTAGCATTGATCTTTAAACGTAATCTATCATTATAGTATAGACTCAACTGATTTAATGCTCTATTCATATTATCTATAGCAACTTGCAAGTTCTGACTGCTACTATACAAAACAATGTCATCTGCGAATTGCAAAATATTTACTTCACTAGTATTTACAAATTTACATATTTCACATGTGTACAAATTATATAGTAATGGTGAAAGAGTGGCGCCTTGCATTGTGCCTTTCGATGCACTTCTAGGACCATGTAAGATGTTATTATACTTAACATATAAGGTTCTATCATTTAAATAATTATAGATCCACTGACATAGTAGACCAGGTATACCCATATTAGACATAATGTTGACCAAGATACCTGGGTCGACATTATCAAAAGCTCCTTGGACATCTAAAAATACACAAACAGTGTGTGATTTTAAATTATTTGCACGTTTCAGGTCTGAGATGAGTGACATGAAGCTGTCAGCGCAACTACGCCCACGACGGAAACCATACTGCACATGTGGGATGATACCATTAGCCTCTACAAACCAGTCCAGACGGACTTTAATCATATTTTCGAATAGTTTACCGAGACATGAGGACAAAGATATAGGACGATACGAACTGGACTGTTCTGGAGATTTATCAGGCTTCAGTATTGGGATAACACACTGTGTTTTCCATGATTCAGGGATAATTTGTTTGAGCCATAAAGCATTAAGAATGTCAAGAAAGAGGTGCTGAACAGATGTATGGAGTTCTTTAATTACAATATATGGAAAGTTATCTAGACCTGGACTTGAGTTACGCCTAGATTGTAGACTTGATGTGAATTCATTCCATGTAAATGGTTCCAATAAAAATTTTGAATTGCTATTATTATTGTTACTGTTAAAATAGTTGATTAAGTTACTAGTCTCTTTTAAACCACTATTATCAGACAGTTTATCTAAAAAGGTAGGTATGAACTCATCTTTATGGGATCTAATGCTAGACTTAACACCCTTAAAAATCTTAATCATGTTCCATATTTTGCTTATAGGGGTAGTTCTATTAAAAGTATTGCACAAATCATTCCATCCAGTTGACTTCTGCTCAGAAATGGTTCTCTTTTTTAATGCATCAAGTCTCTTATAATTTATATAGTTATCTATTGTAGAATCATTTCTGTACAGTTTCAAAGCATTATAGGATGCTATTACACTTTGTTCGCAAACCTCATTCCACCAAGGTGCTGGAGGTCTGCTAGCAAAGTGGGCAGACTTAGTGAACTTTGGAACAACTATTTGCATAAGGGACTCAAGACGTATACAAAAATCGGTATAGGAAGAGAGTGGGTCTACTTGATTAATTGTAAAATCGCCAAACGCATTTTTTGAAAGTTCATTATATTGGCGCCAATCAGCTCTTTTGTACAAAAATTTATCAATGGGAGGGTTAATTTGGTATTTTTGTATGGATAGGGATATTTCGGTTATAGTTGGATAATGGTAACTTCCCATACAATCATCATGCACAGACCACTCGCATAACGGTGCTAAGCATGCGCTAGCAAAGGTGACGTCAATGGCTGAAGCGTTGGTTCTAGGACGGTTCACTGTAGTGAAACTGCCATCATTTAAGATGCACAAATCACACTCATCTATAACATCATATAAATCTTGTCCGCGGCCCTTAGTAGATAGGCAACCAAATGCAATATGGTGAGCATTAAAATCACCACTTATAAAAATAGGTTTAGGTAGGTCTCGAATTATATTGCGCAGTCTATGCAATCTTATGTGTCCACTGGAAGGAGGACAATATACGCAGAGTATAGTCACACTGCCACGCTCGGTAGATATTGACATAGCTATAGTTTGAATGTCCTCATAGAATGTTGTGTTTAAAATATTATATTTAGTCTCTGGTTTAATTAATATTGCTACACCATTGTGAGGATTCTTAGATGTTCTGGAATGGAGATTATAACCGGGGATTCTAAAATTGTGATGGTCTTTAAACCAAGTTTCATTAAGCAAGCATACATCAATATTTTGTTCTAGCATAAACTTAGTTAATAAGGGCTTTTTACTATTGGCACTTTGGATGTTAAACTGCGCAATCCGTAATTGGGACGTTTTAGGGGGACTTAAATCCATTATGGGGATAAATTTTTAACTAATATTTCTTCAATGAATAATGAAGTAATTGGGGTGGGATCAGACTTATTACCAATCTCTACCAATGTTTTTACTAGGGCCGCTCGTACTTCTTTATTAGCTATAACCTGGGCAATGAAGTCCATAGGGTGATCTTGTGGGTTCAGCGCCTGTGCAGCAGGCTTGTTATTAACATTTTTTTTTAAATTTTTCTTTTCAGTATTTACTGGAATATTTACATTATTTACAGGGGGATTTACAAGTTGACTCTTAGACAATGGCAATGCAGGGTATTCGATCGACTTTGTTTGTGCGATACTCGCGTATGTTATTTTACTTTTCTTTTCTTCTATTTTTCTTAATTTAATGGGACATTCTCTTGCTATTGCTAGGTGTGGGCCTTGGCAATTAGCGCAACATATCTCTTTAGGTTTATCACAATCTTTGTAAAAGTGTTCACCAGAGCAGATCGAACACTTCTGTTTGCCATTACATATTTTAGCCGAGTGATTAAATTTCATACATTTGTAACATTGTTGCAGCGGTGGGATATATTCAAATACCCTGTATGAGAATAGATCATATTGTACATTGTCAGGTAAGATATTGGATAAGAAAGTGATACTGACTGTTTGCAGAGGAACTCTGTCCCGTCCTACTTTTTTTGTGAATCGTCGTATACAGATAATTTCGTAAATGGAACTCAACTTAGTGTATAAGTCCTTATTTGAGATATTTGCTGGGACAAATCTTATGATGCCAGTTTTTTCTATTTGGGTAGCCGGTATGTAAGCCTTTACGTTGTACTTTTCTAAGAATGCAGTGTTATTTAGAAAGTTGTTTGCTGTATTATATTGTTTGAACATTACTGCTATTTTATTTGCATTCAATCGCTGTATTGCCATCACACCTTTAACATCCGTCGTGAAAATATGATTGAGATATATAGGACTTTTGTTGCCCAATCTCTCTTTGTGGTTGATATGCTCAACAAAAACTTTAAACTCTGTTTTATTTGAGTTTTCTGGATACTGTCTTTTATAATTAGGTTTAAAATAAGGCACATAAAGTACATCAGAACGCTCACCGCCACCGCTATCATCATTCACTTCATCAGTCCGAAGCCGCTTGGAGGAGTTGGGCGGGTTGTCCCCGCCCCCCTCATTCCCATCCATTTTATTTTTTTGGTATTAATTAAAAGTGAATTTATTCTTTTACACAATAAAAAAAAAAATTACAAAATGTAATTTCAAATTTTTCCGCGTGCGCTTTTTTCAATTTCCCGCCAAGGAATGACCCGGGGTCGGTGTCGGTCGTTTACAGTGTTGCCAACTGATATCAACTTGACACTACCAAATTCTGATCGGAAAATACCATGATAAAAGATTGGATCATACAATCATTGATCATACATTCATCTTCGGACGGAAAAATTATTAACTCATAGACTTATATGTATATTACTACTATTTCTTACAGAAAAAATGTGATTTACAAAATGTATGCTTGTGTGTGGATGATCTGGCAACATAAAATCATTTGCAAACGTTACAAAATAATGTCCTTGTTGTTGCAAACATTTTCTACTCATTAAGTACATTATTTAAATAGACTAGTGAAAAAAACGTTTATTTTTTTTGTAACAAATGAATTAACTCCCTGGATGGTTTAGATAGAGTAGGGTAGGGTAGGGTAGGGTAGGGTAGAACCACGCGAACGAAGTCGCGCCGCGCAGCTAGAAGGATTATAATTTACTGAAAAAAAGAATTTAAAAATTTCATGTTCTTTAATTTCAGTCTTTTAAAAGTCTACATTAAATACAGTAAGGGTAGCCAGGCCCTGATATATTATTGTTTGTCCAGACAGCGAATGCCGTGGACGACTGCCGCGAACGTTCGTCGCGAGCTCGCGCAAATTTCTGGGTATGTCCAAACAGGGGCGCGGCAGATTTGCATCCTGCGAATGCCACTCGCGGCATTCGCTGTGTCTGGACACAAACTTAGCGCTCGTGTACACGACGCCCCGGAGCCACGCCGACATCGCACCGCAGACGCGCCTCTATGCTGTGTATACGCACCGACGCCGCTTGATTATAGCATACTATACAGTTGTCAATAATACATTGCTGGCTATGGAGATGACACGTGTTGCACGTTCGTTGGCGGCTGTCAATGGAATAACTCAATTAAATAATGGCGGACATTTTGCCACGGTTGCGGTAGCGGCGCGGCGGCGGTGCGTATACACAGCATAGAGGCGCGTCTGCGGTGCGGTGGCGGCGCGGCTGCGACGTCGTGTACACAAGCGCTTAGACTTTTCATGTTTGTCAGGCAAACTCAAAGCAAGGAAATGCTATAGTGATGGAAATAACAACATCTAGCAAAGGCTCTTTGTGTTTGGAAAATATCACCATAATGCTAGATGTCCAGCCAAATGAACAAATATATCCTTGGTTTTTGCATTATCATTGTCATTTACAATCCGTGTTTACGATACCTTCTTTCTTGTATAGCTTAGTTTTAGAGACAGAATGTCCATTAATTTTCTACATATATTTACAAATTGTACATATGGATAATTTATTATCCACATACTCTGACAAATTCTATTAACTTTATTCCATAGTACGCCATGCCTGTATTATTCATAATTTGGTCTTAACATTAATATTCAAATAAATACAGATGTATGGACAAACTAGCATTCTGCCTCATTCTGGCACACTGGTTCACCAGCTTCCTCTATTTTAACCCATTGAATTTTGGGAAAGCTAATCTTAGTGCACCCTTTATAGATTGTGCTGGGAATATCATTCTTCCTTTAAAATCTCTAGGTCCGTCTATCAGTGTTGTTGTTTTATTAAGTTGAAATTAAGTACCTACCTACAAGACAATGAAATAAATTAATAAACATAGTGGATACACATTTAAAGTAGAACTTAAATATACCTATATTAGATAAATTTCAAAAATTTAAGTTAAATGAAAATTGTAAAAACAATTCAGAAAAGATTAGCTGCCTCAGTGCTGATGTTCAAAAGCAATAATAATGAATGTTAGACACTGCTTATATAATTTTAGACAGTCTCTTATGGAGATTTATCTTTCAGGGTGACATCCTTAGCATAATATCACAGAATGGTTTCACATAAATAATAAAAATAGGCAACAAAGTAACTCTTGTGCCTTGTCTGTAGAGTCTATTACAATAATAAAGTCAGTTATTTGCATGTTATTTGTAGCTTAGGATTACATACTGGAGTACCAGTGTATTATTATTCTAAGGTGACACCCATATGATAAAGATCACAGAATCAGTTTTATCAACCCTAGCAATTCTACTGAAAAAAGTGCACATTAACATTTTAAATTCTGACTTAGATATGTATCACCCAAGAATGTATTCATTTACATTGATTAGGACACTTAGTAACATAAAATCTGTAGTGTTTGGAGTTACTCTGGGATAATAATTTTTGGTCAGGTTTTATCATAAATTCATCGGAACCATCACAACAATCACAAATACCATCATTGACTCTACTTGATGGCACTTCATGAAGGGATGTTGGCTTGTATATTTGAGTATCACAGTAGAATGTTCCATTTACACAAGCATTAGTGCTAGGTTCGTCTGTTCCATCCTCACAGTCACAATATTCATCATTCACTCTATCGAATGGCACTCTCTGTTCGGAATTCAAACATTTGAATTCGTTTTTCAAATCCGGCCGGTAGCGCGGCATATGGGAATAAAACACGCCGCGTATTATACCATTATCATTGATAAATTTGTCCGCTTCGGAACGTGAATGCATTAATTGCTTCACGTTTGAATGATCCAGAACTGGGATTACTTGGTTACTGTTGGCGGCTTCTGATGTTATGGTTAAAAAGAAGTACAGCTGATACAGGATAAAACTTACAACCATGCACACTGTTAGAATTATTATGTTTTTCTTCTTTTTCAATCCCATTGTCATTATATTTTTGAGCTTCAGTTGTGTTGATACTAAGAGTTATATGCTGCAATACACTGTAATAATTAGATTACATAAATTTGACTAATGTTTTACGTACAAATCTACGATAATTTTAGTGTTGATTGTTCGTGTACTAAAATCTATAAAATTAATTCAGCATCAATTAATTATGCATCTCTTTTTAGATCCAAATTCAAGTAATGATAAACAGAGACGGAGGTAATAACAATGCATGAAATATATGTGAATGTTTGATTGAAACGCACTGTGTTTACCGACCGATTGATTTGACAGTTCGTAAGTTCACATTGAAAGTGACAGTAGAGGTGTGTAACTCAGCTCTGAACCAGCTCAATGAATCAGATCACACGAGTTTGAGCCGTTGAGCTACAGCTCAACAACAAAATGACTAGCTCACGGCTCAATCCAACTCCTATTGTATCTGCGACTCCCTCCATAGATTATTCTTGTGATTCTAATCTACGAATTATGATTTCGTTCTAAAACATATAAATAATTTTAATTCAATTAATAAATATGTAACATATACAGATAATATAAAAAGACAATTCCAACTCTAAAGTATGAAAAGAGCCGCTCGGCAGAATCAAAGGAACCGCGGCAGCTCAGTCAACTCGATTCGACGCGCGGTACGCAGTGAGCGTGCGCACGTATCGTGGACTATAGGTACAAATTGAGCTGATCTGTGAGCTGAGTCATTGAACCAGCTCACACACCTGAGCCGTGAGCTGTGATGCAGCTCGCGTATTTTTGATGAGTTACACACCTCTAAGTGACAGTAGTATACGATTCATTTCACGGTGCTTTCTGGCGCCACGTAATGTTAAAAAGTACCTACTTAACAAGTACCAAAGAGGCTATAATCACTACGTTACTGCTCTACCTATGAATCTGAGGAATACATCTAACGTTAGCGTAATAGGAATGGGCTGAACGGGCAAGTCAAATTGGGTTGCCTACAAAAAATTATAATAGATAATAGTGCTAATTCTGTTGTAAATCGCACTAAACTAATTTTAGTGACAGCACATCTCTTTCTTACGAACATTAGCATTGGACTAATTTGACAGGACTAAAGGAGAATGGCGAAATTCCATACATGCTTGGACCTACATTTTTTTGTAACGTATATGACAACCACTGTTGAATTCCTTTAGATTAATGAACTATTATGCTATTTCTAAAAAATATTTTTACAAAAAAGCTGCAGTTTTTTTTTTATTTGAGTTAAAAGGTTTTATAGGTTATGCCGATTTTGACGTATCAGCTGAGTAACGTTCGATATATGTACCTATTATAAGTACATTTTAAAAATGTGGATGAAATCCATTTAGTTCTACACGTTGGTTCTCACGAGGGACGCGCGTCCTATTATAACAATTGATGTCATTGTTATATTTTTAACCGCGAGCCAAGCGATTTATTATGAATTTACACGAGTTTTGTAGACAATAGAGACAGATAGATGCTGAATAAATATGTTATTTAAGTACCTAACAATTGTTTCTAGTATAGGTACTTACCCAGGTAGGTATATCCTACTGGTAGGTAGTAGGTACTTTGAAGTATCGGGACATACACAGGCTTCCAATAAAACAAGGTCATTTTTATTTAGGTTTTTATTCATCAAAATAAAATCCAATGACAATATTGTCTAAGAATTCTGCCAGTGGATTTATATTGCGTTCATGCAAATCCAAATAACACAGCCAATTGTCGATTATCTAAGGTCCATTCAAATGCCGTAGTCACGTGTAGAAAAGAAATCGGTATCCGTAGAAAATCAAAGGGTCGTGGTGTAGTCAGGAGTCAACCAAAAACCGTAGGAACGCGCACAAAAAGAAAGTACCTTTCGAATTGTGTGACAGTCACACAATGTCAGACAAATCAATCAACTTCTTATTAGTTTTAAGTTTGGCAATCAAATCCAAATTAGGACTTATTTCTGCCAGTGTCGAGTTATATTATAAGTTCCCGCCAAAAAGTCGATCAATCAACTTCACTCAAGGGGCTCGCTGACCATAGACTACGTACACGTTTCATTTGACGTAAAAAAATATGTCATCGTGTTATAGTGTTAAAAAGTTTTTTTTTTCATAGAGTTTAATAAATGCAATGACATATTCAAATAAACTCTGTTAAAAATAAAATTATTTATCATTTATTATTCATTATTATGACTAACAGAAATGTTTCAAATATAAAAAAGCAATGTGGAGATAAATACCGTTCAAAGGAACATATGGAACGAGATTATGGGTGCGTTCCGAATCACAATCAGCTTAACTAACAGCCTAAAATATATAAATGTATATGTCTATTTTCTAGACATACTGCTAGTTCTGAAAAATATTGAATTATGTTATTTAATTTAACTTTAATAAAGCAATTTTTTGATATATATTATGTCATTATACGCAGCTAGGGACAATTTCGCCATTGTCCTTTCTTACATCCTTTTCTTATGTTGTTTGTTAGAAAGAGATATAGTGAGAGTGAGACTAAATTAGTTTAGTTTTAAACAACAGAATCAGCACCAATGCATTTTCAACGAAAAAATATTTTTACTACAATGCGTTAGGCTCAGATGGCTGTTATAGTGGACAAAGCATAAATCTTGTTCTTATTTGACTGTGGCATAAATTGACTTTTGAATATAATTTTATAAGGAATAAGCTCGATTTGATAAATAAGAACTGGCCCATCCCTCTCTTTTCATGTCTGACATTGGCCCTGATTCTGTTGTTCACAACTAAACTAATTTTAATCTCACTATGTCTCTTTCTAACAAAGAACATAAGAAAAGGATGTAAGAAATTTAGTGCTGTCAAATTAGTCCAATGCTTCTTTTCAATATAAAGGAGAATGGCGAGATTCCATACATGCTTGGACCTCCATTTTTTTGTAACGTATATGACAGGGCTTTAAATAACGGTAAAATTTTCATAACGTTACCTTCATTTGACAGAGATACCGTTAATAAAAAAATAACGTTATTAGATTTAACGTTATTTATGCTCCTAATTACCGTTACTTTTTAGTAACGGTAATTGAAAGATAACGGTATTTTTATCGTTATTTTTAAACGGTTAAACTTGAAAGGAGGAAGAAGCGGGACCCGACGCGGTCAGGCCCCCCGCGCCGTGCCGACAATACAATAATTTGGTAGTAGAATTAGCATTATTGTGGTAGGTACTAATGATTTTTGGCATATCGATAGAGTTATGTATGGATATTATTACATTAAATTCGCAACCGATTTGAAAGTATGGAAAATGAATAATTCCTATTGATTTAAGGTATAAAACTATGATATTGAACAATTCCTAAACAAAAATTGTGGTACTAGTTGCGAAAATACCATGACTTTAGAGAACCATTACCTACCTTCTCAAGCAATTGGGACCGCTTGCGACATACGGAATATACCTAAACTTAAAAGAGCCTTTATCTAGGCAAAATGTGTGGTACTCATTGAATTATTACACAATTCAATGGTGGTACTAGTTGCGAGCTCATTGGTAACTTGTATAAGCCTTTTACACTTAGTTTTAAGTTTGCAGCCGGTTGCGATCTACGGCTGAATACTTTTTGCTGAATTCTACTTTTAGCAAAATTAGCGTAGTCCGTATTGCTTATATCAATATTGGTAGGTCGACTTCTACCTACTTTGTGTTCGCAACCGAAGAGAACATTACGGAACATAGTTTCGTAACACGCGAATACGCGCACATTTTACTTGTAAAAAAATTCAAAAAAAATTGTGTCGTGTTTTTTATCTGAGTTGATGCAATATACTCTAAAAAAAGGAAAAAATCCAAAAACATACAAGTATTATAAAAAACATCGTGATAATCTTAAAAGGGCGTCGAGCAAAAAGCGACAAAAGGACAGTCACGGTTAAGTTGATATTAACGAAAATAGTTTATTTAAACAGTGAAAATCTACATAATTATTACAACAGATAATGTATTTACAATGTTTGCGAAACAAAAATATGAAAATAGGTTTTTTAATGGACTCATGAAGTTGAACAAACATCTACAAAAATGCGTGCTGGGATTTAGAAGATTTCGTGTATTTTTACCCGACTGACCCGGAAGGAGGGTTATGTTTTTCGAGTGTATGTATGTATGTCTATGTCTTTGGCACGCTCTGCAGCCTAAACGGCTTGACGTATTTAAGCATATGACGTGTCTTTAGATTTGTCTTAACTGTGGGAGTGTCATAGGGAAATTTATATGGCGTCTACGAATTAAAAAAAGAGGGGGGGTATTAAAGACAAAAAAATCGCGTTATTATAACAATATGAGTATCAAATGAAAGCTTGTGAATAGCCCATTCCATATATGTATATATTGTAATACTTATATGCTACCATTTTGACGTAAACTGCAAAAAAAACACGTTTAATGCAAGGTATATAGCAAGGCAGCAGTATATAGGTAGGTAGCGATTGCAAAATCCGGTTTTTTTCCAAATCCGGATTTCAAGATTATCATGACATACAGGGTGTTGTTTTGGTCGGCGACAAGCGACCCAGGAGCGGTAGTACAAAATATATATTCCCCAAAAATGGACTTAATTCCATTAAATACTGTACATATGATGAGAAATACCTTATTCAATTTGAAATAAAATTACCGCAAAGTATGATTACTAGGCACGTGCACAGACTAGAGCTAGGCACAAGCCGCCATCGCCCCACCCCTTTACTCCCTCGTACTCCCGTTGAGTATTATGTCTACACTTTAGCTTATTACATGATTTCCAAAAAAAAAATTTTTATTTTTATTATTTAAAAAAAATAAAGTATTTTTTTTAGCATCAGTATTATTTGTATTATCGACCCTGAGTCGCTTGTTTTTGTTTGACCAAAACAACGACCTGTATAAATCCGGATTTTTCGAATTTCGTTTTTTTTCCAATCTTTTGTAATTTTAAATTGTACGCGTAGTTTTACGCTAAACTATTAGTAGTTTGAAGATAGGTGTTATATTTTATTATTTTTGGTACCCATTTCATTGGTGAAAATTTTCCCGACTTCTTGTGGTTCGGAGTAAAAATGGGGATAGTGGTTGGAATAATAATGTTGACCAATTCCTGCACATACTCTCCAAAATATATCCTGTAGAAAACCGATAAGGCAAGCAACCTTTCTTCTATGGTCGAGGCTCGTGAGTTTCGTCCTCATTAAAGTCTCATCTCCGACGAGTCTTCTGACTCGGCGGTTTATTGAGTCGAGGACGAGAGCGTGGTGGAAATGACTCTGTTTGGCGGTGAAAAGACACGCCTGCGTCTTGGTGGCATTAAAAATTGCCCCTATTGGGTCAATCCCCAATCAAATAAAAGTAAAAGTAACAAAATGTCTTTATCATTATTATTACAGTATGGGTATCAAATGAAAGCTTGTAAATAGCCATATCCATGTATGTATATATAGGGATTACAATCCGGATACTTCGAAATTCGAAAATAACTGGAAAATCCGGATTTTTGGGCCTATTATAAATCCTACCCTCCTACTCCATCATCAGACCCTGAAAACCATACGTGGTCAATGTTCATCTCACGACAATTCTAACAACCCCAAACACGGATAGGATACGATGTTCCACCATGGAGTTCCAATGCTTAACTTCCTACTATATCACCAGACCCTGAAAACCATATGTTGTAAAATTTCATCTTACGACAATTCCAACAAGTCCAAACACGGCAGGGAAATGTCACTCCGTTATGGAGTTCCAGTGCTTACCTTCCTTCTCCATCATCAGACCCTGAAAACCTTATATGGTCAAAGTTCATCTTACAACAATTTCAACAAGCCCAAACATGGCTAGGAAACGTTGCTCCATTATGGAGTTCCAGTGCCTACCCTCCTACTCCATGATCAGACCCTGAAAACCATATATGGTCAAAGTTCATCTTACAACATTTTCAACAAGCCCAAACACTGCTAGGAAACGTTGCTCCATTATGGAGTTCCAGTGCCTACCCTCCTACTCCATCATCAGACCCTGAAAACCATACGTGGTCAATGTTCATCTCACGACAATTCTAACAACCCCAAACACGGATAGGATACGATGTTCCACCATGGAGTTCCAATGCTTAACTTCCTACTCCATCACCAGACCCTGAAAACCATATGTGGTAAAATTTCATCTTACGACAATTCCAACAAGTCCAAACACGGCAGGGAAATGTCACTCCGTCATGGAGTTCCAGTGCTTACCCTCCTTCTCCATCATCAGACCCTGAAAACCATATATGGTCAAAGTTCATCTTACAACAATTTCAACAAGCCCAAACATGGCTAGGAAACGTTGCTCCGTTATAGAGTTCCGGTGCCTACTCTCCTACTCCATCATCAGACCCTGAAAACCATACGTTGTCAATGTTCATCTCACGACAATTCTAACAACCCCAAACACGGATAGGATACGATGTTCCACCGTGGAGTTTCAATGCTTAACTTCCTACTACATCACCAGACCCTGAAAACCATATGTGGTAAAATTTCATCTTACGACAATTCCAACAAGTCCAAATACGGCAGGGAAATGTCACTCCGTTATGGAGTTCCAGTGCTTACCTTCCTTCTCCATCATCAGACCCTGAAAACCTTATATGGTCAAAGTTCATCTTACAACAATTTCAACAAGCCCAAACATGGCTAGGAAACGTTGCTCCATTATGGAGTTCCAGTGCCTACCCTCCTACTCCATGATCAGACCCTGAAAACCATATATGGTCAAAGTTCATCTTACAACAATTTCAACAAGCCCAAACATGGCTAGGAAACGTTGCTCCGTTATGGAGTTCCGGTGCCTACCCTCCTACTCCATCATCAGATCCTGAAAACCATACGTGGTCAATGTTCATCTCACGACAATTCTAACAACCCCAAACACGGATAGGATACGATGTTCCACCATGGAGTTCCAATGCTTAACTTCCTACTACATCACCAGACCCTGAAAACCATATGTGGTAAAATTTCATCTTACGACAATTCCAAAAAGTCCAAACACGGCAGGGAAATGTCACTCCGTTATGGAGTTCCAGTGCTTACCTTCCTTCTCCATCATCAGACCCTTAAAACCTTATATGGTCAAAGTTCATCTTACAACAATTTCAACAAGCCCAAACATGGCTAGGAAACGTTGCTCCATTATGGAGTTCCAGTGCCTACCCTCCTACTCCATGATCAGACCCTGAAAACCATACATGGTCAAAATGCATCTTACAACATTTTCAACAACCCCAAACACTGCTAGGAAACGTTGCTCCATTATGGAGTTCCAGTGCCTACCCTCCTACTCCATCATCAGACCATGAAAACCATTTATGGTGAAAATGCATCTCAAGAAGATTCCAACAAGTCCAAACACGGTTAACGTATGCTATTCCGTTATAGAGCTCCAGTGCCTACCTTCCGAATCCATCATCAGATCAGCTCGATGGTACCAAATTATTGTATTGTCATCATTACTTGATAAGTGTGCAAAGTTTCATTTTAATCCGACGTTTAAAAGTCGAGCAAAATCTGATGTTTTCATTCATTTCAAAATACCTATAAACCTTATTTTGCTTTTTACGTCCCATATTGTATAACTTCTCGAACAAATCGGCTCACTCACTATAGGCGGCGCACAGTGTTCGGAATGACTATATTACGAGCTACTTTAGGTATAAACGTCATGGAAAGATAAACTGAAATTGGTAAGTGATTAGGACAAATTATTAGTCGTCCAGTTCATACCCAAAATTTTTTTTTCGATTTGTGCAATGGTCACCTACCTACACTGCACTAAACCCACGCGAAAATAATTACTGGTCAGACACTTTTGTTAGCCACGAATCATCGCACTTACTTACGCTCGGTTCTTAAAACAGTTATTGAGTTTTTCTATAGAATTTTTGGTGCATCATGGCCTCCACATCTACAGGTAGGATATACACCAATTTATTCATCATAAATAAATTTGTACTATGAGAAAATAAATAAAATATAAATTGAAAAAAAAAAGCATAATTTGAAAAATGTTTTAATGTTTAATAGATTGCAACTTTTTCCCAGCCAATTCCAGCCATTCAATTTTTTTTTGTGAAATTAGAGTATTTATCTAGCTTTCGAATGAAGGTAGTCTCAATATGCGCTTCCGCGCGACATTTGAGTAATATTTATTTTCCCATACCACGTGGCACACGGGGAATAACACGCCTTCACCTTTTCGATCTTTTAATTCGTCATAAACTGGTCAGTCAAGCAAATTAGGTATCGTCTGCTGCTCGGATGGTAGACTATGTCTCTTCAGAGATTCCAGGACTTCCAGTAGAAGCTCGTAAAATTAAAATAAAGGTGTTTTCTGCTGTGTTAACCAAGAAATGGAATGCTGTAAGAAATTAAGAAAAGTTTATTTTTTAAAAAACAGCTTTGGTTAGGACAAAATCAAGACGCCGAACAACCTGTAACACCTGAGAAACCTGCTCGAAGGCATGGTCGAATCCCTTGTGCTTCCTATAGGTCAGCGAATAAGCTCTAGAGTCTAGACACAAAGACTGCCGCTATTATAGAGAGAAAAACTGGAAGGAAACAGACAATTGAAGACCTGCTACATGCTCTCCTCATCTCCTCGGATCCATTAATATCCAGCATCAGACCATTGCCTAAGCAAAAATTGGTTAATTTGACGCCAGAAGTATTAAAGCTACTGAAAGCTCCAGAAGCGCCTGAAAAGACGCACTCATCAGATGAAGAGGCAAACGGCTGATCATCGTTCAATTCAATTCAACTTAACAATTTCCTTATATAAAGATAACAAAATTAAATAAACATTACAAAAATATATTTTTATTTAATTCTATAACAGGTGGAGATTCCGAGATGGCATATTTTCGAATAATTTTTTTTTGAGTATTCAGTGTTGGTCCATAGTAAAAGTTGTTCAGCATGACTAACCCAACATAGGTTTCGAAAATATGCCATCTCGAAATCTCCACCCAGTATATGTATATATATATGTGTACACACTATATATACATATATATATATATACACAACATATACTTAGTAATATAATGTGTTTATACATTGAAATAAAATAAAATGCACATGAAAACTCAAAGTAGCTCGTAATACAGTCATTCCGAACACTGTGCGGCGGCGTGGCGGCGGAGCGGCAACAGTGCATCGAATGAATACGGAACGGCAACGTAGCTTAGTAACGGTAAAAATACCGTTATTATCATATTATACCATAACGTTTAATAACGTTATTTTATTGGTAATGGTATCAAATACCGTTAAATTTTTGTAACGTTATTAAGGTATCACATTGAAATTACCGTTAAGTAACGGTTATTATATTGTTATTTGGTAACGTTATCAAGCCCTGGTATATGACAACCACTGTTGAATTTCTGTAGATTAATAAACTGTTATGCTATTTCTAAAAAATATTTTAACAAAAAAGCTGCCGTTTTTTTTTATTTGAGTTAAAAGGTTTTATAGGTTATGCCGATTTTGACGTATCAAATGAGTAACGTTCGATATACCTATTATAAGTACATTTAAAAAATGTGGATGTAATCCATTTAGTTCTCTCCGTTGGTTCTCGCGAGGGACGCGCGTCCTATTATAACAATTGATGTCATTGTTATATTTTTTACCGCGAGCCAAGCGATTAATTATGATTTTACACTAGTTTTGTAGACAATAGAGACAGATAGATGCTGAATAAATATGTTATTTAAGTACCTAACAATTGTTTCTAGTATAGGTACTTACCCAGGTAGGTATATCCTACTGGTAGGTAGTAGGTACTTTGAAGTATCGGGACATGCACAGGCTTTCAATAAAACAAGGTCATTTTTATTTAGGTTTTTATTTATCAAAATAAAATCCAATGACAATATTGTCTAAGAATTCTGCCAGTGGATTTATATTGCGTTCATGCAAATCCAAATAACACAGCCAATTGTGGATTATCTAAGGTCTATTCAAATGCCGTAGTCACGTGTAGAAAAGAAATCGGTATCCGTAGAAAAGCAAAGGGTCGTGGTGTAGTCAGGAGTCAACCAAAAACTGTAGGAACGCGCACAAAAAGAAAGTACCTTTTAAATTGTGTGACAGTCACACAATGTCAGACAAATCAATCAACTTCTTATTAGTTTTAAGTTTGGCAATCAAATCCAAATTAGGACTTATTTCTGCCAGTGTCGAGTTATATTATAATTTCCCGTCAAAAAGTCGATCAATCAACTTCACTCAAAGGGCTCGCTGACCATAGACTACGTACGCGTTTCATTTGACGTAAAAAAATATGTCATCGTGTTATAGAGTGTTAAAAAGTTTTTTTTTCTCATAGACAGTTTGTATTAATAAATGCAATGACATTTTCAACTAAACTCTGTTAAAAATAAAATTATTTATCATTATTATGACTAACAGAAATGTTTCAAATATAAAAAAAAAACATTGTGGACATATGTTGTTTTGAACAACGTTCAAAGGAACATGGAACGACATTATGGGTGCGTTCCAAATCACAATCAGCTTAACTAACAGCCTAAAATATATAAATGTATATTTCTATTTTCTAGACATACTGCTAGTCCTGAAAATTATTGAATTATGTTATTTAATTTAACTTTAATAAAGCAATTTTTTGATATATATTATGTCGTTATACGCAGCTAGGGCCAATTTCGCCATTGTCCTTTAGTCGCCATCTATCGCGGTTACGCCTAAATACACGCAAAATAAGACAGCAAAGATAAATTTGACAACTTAAAATATGTCCTATCCTTTTTCAATAATGTTTGTAAGAAAGAGATGAGATGTGACTAAAATTAGTTTAGTGCGATTTACAACAGAATCGGCACCATTGACACATTGATTGCAATGACATTGACAGACAGCCAAAGATGGCATGGCTGAAGCTGAATGTCTTTGGGAAATAAATTTCAATTATCGTAATTTCCTTGATTTTGAAGAAAATCTAATGTATAAGGAAGAAAAGTGTTCACCATGAGTTTTCTGACGGTGGATCGACAGACTTCCTCCACCAGTACACCTAAAAAGGAGGATGAGTCTGATAAAAATGAAGAACTCGAGGTTTGTACATCAAATCTTATAACAAATATAAAGATTACAAAACAGCCGTTGCTATAATGAATAATAAATCTAATCCAATATATTGCTAATTATAGGGTTGATGTAAGGATGTGATTAGACTAGACGTACTCTGTACCTTGGTATTTAAGGTTTTTTGGATATCATGGATTACATATCGCCTTTATTGTTATGATAAACAAGGTCACACGAAATATAGGATATGTTTTATAGGTATATAAAATAATTTGTCACACAAGCCCTTGGATTCTGCAAAATTGTTTAAATTAGGCTTGGGTGTTCGAGTTAACCCATTGAATGCTGAGGGTTTACAGTAGATTGTATATGCGAGCCACCATACTAATGGTCTACAACGCAATATCACGAATTTTGCTCCAAGCTATATAGTTCAGAGGATACCACTACCACCACCACTAGGCATTAGGCATCTCATACGAAGCATCGCTCACGCATTACCAACCTATGAGCTCTGACAACGTTACTCATGCGCATGAGTAACGTTGTCAGAGCTCATAGGAACACAAATTTAAACAACAAAGATATTTGGCTGCGGTATTCTGTAAGGTGGAGGTACTTCCCCAGTCGAGCTGCTCTTTGAGCAAATAAACAATATGCTCTACCTCTCTGAAACATCTCTGTATTTTGTCTCCAATGAAGGAAGGTCTACGTAGTAGGTATAATGTAGTCTGCACCCGAACCATCTGGCTATGCAGTATTACGTAGTTGGCATTCAATAGGTTAAATTCAAAGAACTGTACGAACTATTTTAGTCATCTAGTTCAGTTCTCAGTTTAAGTGTATTCCTATACCTGGTGGTAGAGTCAACCGTAACATTCACAAGTGCCTTTTAAACCTTTGAATCACAGTTAAAAATCTCTTCGTTCACATTACCTAGAAAATTGTTTTCACTAAACAAACCATGCTAGTTCCAATGGATTTACTGAATACATACAAAAAATTTAGAGATTTGCAGAAATCACACACATCACATTGGCAACTCAGTGGTCAAACATACTAATGGTAATATTAATACAATTTAATGTCTCCACTCAGGCCTTCTGAACTCTAAGTAAAGCTTGTGCTATGGAAACCAAGACTTCTAATAAGAATTCCACTAAGTTATTTACTTATGTTATTGGGTACTTAACTAACTTCCTCATCGGCGTGCCAAGTTATAGTGATAATATGGAAGAAATATATTTACTTCTGTAAGAAAAGAGGTTTGATGATAAGAAGAGCCTGGCATCAGGCACCATTTTGTTTTTCTTTTCAAATGGCGGCGCACTATTAAACCTATATACATTTGGGATACTCATTCAAACAAAAAATTACAAGGGTGTCCTAGGTCCTAAAACTACATGGTACAAAATAACCTACATATTTGTAAAGGGGATAGAACCTTTGTGGCATAGCTAGCCGCCGCCATTTTGATTTTTTTTCAATGTCGCGGCGCACGATGTAACTGGTATATATGGGTAGAGGACACTTATACAAACAAAAAATGTTAATCTATATGGTGGCCTAAAGTGTCACGTTTCCGAGATATTTGGAGGTAAAGATCGCCATATGAGAATTATGACAATCATTAAAAATTAACTTATTACGTGTTTATATGCATTCGATTGTATTCAAATAATAGTTCCCAGGTTGATTTATCAATTTTTCAAAAAAGGAGGAGGTTCTCAATTCGAATGTTTTTTTTTTTTTATGTTTGTTACCTCATAACTCCGTCATTTATTAAAATTCTTTTTATATTTGAAAGGGTCCACTTCCCGTTTGATCCCATTGTCATCAGATCAGGATTTGATTACTTCTTAGTGTAATTTGAAGTCGGTTTAAGTTTTTTGTAAAACAGTCCAATTATTTGAATAGAGTAAAACTAGGAGCACGAAAAACAATATTTTTAATTACTTACCTACTAAACAGCATCGTAATATTCGCTATGAACCACAATGTTGTCAAAGAAGCTCGGATTGTGACTTGTTTTCCATCTTTTCATTATTATACAAACAAAAATGACAATACTTGTCCTAATATCTATGTTACCATGTTAATTTGAACTAAAGATCGCTAAGTAATGCTCCCTGGGCGCCAAAATTGCAATAGCGTCGTAAATAAATAAAAAAACCCGACCCCGCGGCCGGCCCGACCTAATAAAACTTCCACCTAAATGAAAGTCCCGTCTTCGTGTAAGACTGCTTACGTTCACACAATGTCAAAAAGGGCGATAGATCAGACCCGACGTATTACAGGCCTATTGCCATCACCTCCCATTCTCTCCAATGTGATCAACACGTAACTCTTGAGATATCTAGAGGATCACGATTTGTTGAGTGAACGAGAATATGGCTTCCGCCATAGTCCCTTGGCTGTGATGTGTCTATGTATACACTAGAAGGTCAGGTCAGCCGAGTGGTCACTTGCCATCGAGAGTCAAGGTGGCGAAGGCGTTCGATCGGGTCTGGCACCGGTGTCTTCTAACGAAGTTACCAGCATATGGGCTTCCCGAGGGACTATGCAAATGGACCGCCAATTTTCTGTCCAGCAGATGCATAAGAGCTGAGAGATATAAATGCGTGCGTCCCGCAAGGGTCTGTACTGTCCCCAACACTGTTCCTGCTGCATATCAATGCCCGCGCATCGCCCGCGCCGCACCACCTACCCGGCCCACTGACCCACTGCCTGCGTCTACTACGTCGGCCCCTTTTACGCCATGCCCATGCCTCAAAAGGAATCGAAGCGGGCTTGTGATGATGGTTTTGAGATAGTGCAAAGCAGGAAGCACCGTCAGAAAACGAATAAGAATCGATGCGGCACAGCTCCTGTGGAGCTCAAGCAAACCATGCGTGCTGCCATGGCAAACACTCCGGTGTATATTTCTCGTCTACACTACGCCACCAAGGCGGAGGACATCGTGGAGTACATTCGCCAAAGAATCAAGTACTCGCTGAGGGTGCAGCTGTTGGAATTGAGCCGCAACGTCAACTTCAAGGCGTTCGTGGTGCGAGTATCAACATGTTTTCTGCACCTCGTCATGGAAGAGGACTTTTGGCCGCAGAACTTGGTGTTCCGTCGCTTCCGCGGACAAGTGCCACATGATCGCACGAAGACATAGTGCAGTGCAGTAGTGTTAACTAACATAGGCCTAAATGTTTTATACTAACAAAATGGTTTAATATAATATTTATGTTAGTTTGTAATGTTATCTATGGGCCACAGGAGCCTGATAATAAAGATGTATTATTATTATTGCAAATATTCCTCGTTTCGTGGTGGAGGAAAGCCGCGAACGGCTTGTGTCTGAAATCGAGAGCTCACTAACTAGTGTCTCCGATTACGGTCGACTAAACCTAGTCCATTTCAACCCCACTAAGACCCAAGTATGCGCGTTCACCGCTAAGAAAACGCCATTTACTGTGGCTTCACAATTTCAGAACACGGGCATCAGTGAAAGCATCGGGATCCTCGGCATCGACATTTCTAACGACGTCAATAGGCCGTCTAGAAGACAAGGTTAAGCTAGCATCCAAAAAACTCGAAGTGCTCAACAGAGCGAAGCAGTACTTCACATCGGGGCAAAAACTGCAACTTTAGAAGTCGCAAGTCCAGCGTTATATGGAGTACTGCTCTTACCTGGATACCAGTTTGGGCCTTTAGACTCGGTTCAGCGAAGTGCCATTAGAATCGTCGACGATCCCGAGCTCACAAGCGGCTTAGGGCCCCTCAATCTAAAGAGAGACTTTGCCTCCTTATGTGTATTCTATCGCTTGTACAATAGACAGTGTTCTGTAGAATTGTTTAACCTGATGCCTACGGCTACCTTCTACCATCGCTAGTCTCGCCATTGACGGGAAGTCCATCCTCACACATTGGAACCTAAATAGTTTCGAACTATGCGGTCTCAAAGGAGCTTTCTTCGCTTACAATCAGGCGGGCCGTATGTTTGTTTGCTACCTAAGTAGTGTAAAAAAACTTTTATTTAAAAGTTTGAGGTCACGGCTTGTTTCTATTATGTGTTTTATTTTATTTTTAAAATTATTACTATTATTTGACCACTAATGACAATGAAAGAACATAAATTGTACTTAATCAGCATTAAAATATTGTCATTCGTCTCATATTATATATACATCGATATTCCAATATCTCGGTAACATGATATTTTAAGACAAGTATTGTAATTTTTGGTTAATAACGGCGACATGGAAAATAAGTTAACCACTACGATCCGAGCTACTTGACAACATTGTGTTTTATTGCGAATATTGCGATGCGGTTTAGTAGGTAACCAATTAATGAATATTGTTTTTTCGTGCTCCATGTTTACTATATTCTAATAAATAGTTAAATCAACCTGGAAACTATTATTTGAATACAATCTAATGCATATAAACACATAATAAGTTCATTTTTAATGATTGTCGTAATTCTCATATGGCGATCTTTACCTCCAAATATCTCGGAAACGTGACACTTTAGGTCACCATATTGCTTGACATTTTTTGTTTGTATAAGTGTCCTCTACCCAAATATATCACTTACACCGTGCGCCGCGACATTGAAAAAAAATCAAAATGGCGGCGGGTGGCTATGCCAGCTCCCATACAAAAATGTTCGTACCCCTTAGGATTGATATCTGCAATAACCATGAAAAATTTCGAAAATATCATAAAAAAAAAAACAATTGCATGTGAGTCTGACACAAGTGTAAAATTTCCACTCAGATGAGGTGAGGCAAGAGTACAAAAAACTCAATTTAAAATATTTTCTATTCAGGTGGACAATTCAAAGAGTGTGCTCCTCAAAATAGCAACCCTGTATGCTGAACAGCTGATGAGCGACTTGATATTGGAAGTGTCTGGAGTTGGATATCCAGCTCATCGTCTCATACTGTGTGCTAGCAGTGAGGTGTTCCAGGTAAGCTAGGAGTGAATATGTGATTTATTAGTTGCCCCTAGGAGATTCCAGTATGTTTTGCATATTAGTTGCTGTTGCATATTTTTCATTTCACGGTATGATAAATTTTTCTTTGTGTCAATTGGTGAAGGCCTACTCAAATTTGTAATTGACTATTATGGCAATCTCATCATCCCATATTTTAAGCTACACTCAATTAAATTGCTCACTCACACTCAATCTCCTTCACACCCACTCAAACATGTTCACACTCACTTACACCTTTTCATTCTCGCTCACCCTCACTCACACTCTTAATATTTTGTAATCTTTCAGGTGATGTTGATGAACCGTGAGTGGAGCGAGTGGCGCGAGAGTCGTATAGTGCTACAAGAGACACCATCAGCTGCCACTGTCTTCCCACATTTCTTAAAGTTAGTTTATTTTATGCAATTTTAAATATCTCTGAACACAAAGTTTATCTTTTAGTCATTGTAATATTAAAAGGAAAATCCACAAAAGAAAAGCCTTGCTGAGTTTCTTGCCGGAGTCTTCTCAGTAAAAGTGAATACTGAAGCGGCAGGAGAGCTAACTAACATTCAGGGAGCCAATTCTCACCCAATCGAAATTGATCGGTCGATCGAAAAAAGTACAAATACGAACTTTTATCGAGTGTAAATCACGTTACGTTATTCTGGCAATTTCGAGGACGGCATATTTAGAAGGCAAACCAGTCAACTCGAGCTTTGATTGGTCGGGACCGTTCAAAATGTCTCCGTCCCTCTAAACTTTGCAGTTGAATAGGACTCGAACCGTAAGTTCGATTCGAAGATTATTTCGAAGGACGCGAGAATTGAGTCCCTGTACCTTATCAGGGCCTAAAATAAGTAAATTTCATTTTGATTTTTAGCCTATATATCTCTCAAGTCTAATGTAGATTTTTATTATGCCATTGAGGTGTCTTTCGGGTATGTAATTTAATTAGGGATATATTTATTCAATGTATAATTATGTTCCCAATTGTTTCAGATATTTCTACACGGGATTAATAAGGATATCGTATCAAACAGTGCTTCCTGTACTCTCATTAGCTGATAAATATAATGTTAAGGTGAATAAAGTTCAACATGACCAGAAGAAAGAGAAGATAAAATAGTTGACCGCTCGTGGCAAGCATCGATTATTTTATCTTGTCATTATAAAATTTACTTTAATGCAGATGATTTAAAGGCCTCACTTGGATGGCAAGCTTTTGCTGAGTCGGACCAGTGCTGTTAGTTAATGATGACCTTAAGCTTGTCCAATTTTTACAAACAAATAATTCAACATAAATTGAAATGTGCATTAATTTTAAGTATTAATTTGTTTCAAAATCAATCTTGATTGATAATTTGCTTTTTAATACTTACAAGTACCCCGAGGTAGCAGGTCTAGATGTTGTTTAACTAAAGCTGGCACGTTTTACACATTTACACGTTGCGCTTGTTTAGTGTCTGTGAATAAGTACGCGGGGCGTGACGTCGCACTGCATGCGCAACATGAAAAGTCTGTCCGTCTCACTCGCGCGCGGTTAAGTTTATGAGTATGAGGGAGACAGTTATTGTTTTGCTTTTGCTACTGCTTTTTTTGCATTCTTCCATTAGAATTGACTGACTGATTAGAAGGAATAATGTAATATAAAACACTAGCTGTCCCGCGCGGTTTCACCCGCATTCCCGAGGGATCGTATGTTTTCCCCGAAATAAAAAGTATCCTATGTGTTAATCCAGAACATATTCTACCTGTGTGCCAAATTTCATCCATATCCGTTCAGTAGTTTTTGCGTGAAAGAGTAACAAACATACATCCATTAGGGTTTGGGAATTCCCGACAATTTCAAAGTCCCGGGACACGAGACAGTCTACAATCAAAGTCCCAGGAATTCCCGGGACATCGAGAGTTTTTTTTTTATTAATTATTGTTTTTTGAAGAATTTTAATTGAGTGAATTTCTGGTGAAACGTATTAAAAAAAGGCATTAAAATCAACAATTATTAAACAGAAAATTTAATCCAAATAACTTTGACGTTAATTTCAGACTTAATATTTCTTTTAATCACAATAGATTGCTTTATTTATTTCTTTTAATCACAATAGATTCACTTTTAAGCAGTTAAATTGAAGAGTTATAAAACGAACTTAGTTAAAAATTATACTAATTCTTAATAACTTTACTATTATCTAGTAATTCTAGTATCTAATCATTGGTCATAATCACAACATTGCTAAGTCTTATAATCACAGATTTGTTTCATAATTAAATAATCTAAATATAAATAATAAAACAGACTTATAAAGCATTATTTTAAATAATCAACTAACACATTAATCAGACTTCTTTGCTGATGTAATAAAAGCGACTTTTAAAAAAATCAGAACGTCAACAGTAACAATTTTGACAATCTTGTCTCGTCTCGAGACTCGATCCGTAAGTCCCGGGACTCGAGACAACTAAAATTACAAAAAGTCCCGGGACTTCGAGACACGAGACGTCCCGGGACTTAAACCCTAACATCCATACTCACAAACTTTCGCATTTATAATATTAATATAATATAGTAATAAGTTGGATAGTAGGATACTGTATTGTGAAATTCCATATGTGTGAGTACTGTGAACGTGCCAGGTTTAGTTAGCTGACCTGTATCCCTGTACAATGCTGAGCTATATTGTTTGTAGGACCTAGTATCGCTGTGCCTGAGCTACATGAGTGGGCACATAGCTCACGCGGCGCAGCGCGGGCAGCTGATCGCGTGGATGCAGTACACAATGGCGTGTGGACACGACCAAGTCGCCCGGGTAAGTACCACATCATCTAGCTATCTACAATGACATATCGTTGTAGAGACGTCTCTTTTTGTCGCACTATGTTTGTCTTTTTCTGGCACTGTCAAAACGGCCCTAGAAGGCTCTATTCACACCCACGACGACCGCAACCACATCACAACGACACCACGTCGGCGTAATAAAAAATATGTATAGCTACTAATAATTTTCCGCAACTGGAAATTATAACTTAACATATTTGGTGGACAATATCAGACAATTTTTTTTTATCTATTCGAAATTCAACCTATTTCCCATATAAATAAAGCACACATTAATTGCACAGGCGTGTCAGAACTTCGTGAAGTGGAACTTGGAGTGGGTGTGGTCAGACAACGAGCTGGGTGAGCTGGAGGGAGAGACCCTCGTGGCGCTGCTGCAGCAGAGCGACCTCGTGCTCACTAACGAGATGAGCTTGTACAGGTTGGTGTGGTGTGGTGAGTGGTGTGGTCAGACAACGAGCTGGAGGGAGAGACCCTCGTGGCGCTGCTGCAGCAGAGCGACCTCGTGCTCACTAACGAGATGAGCTTGTACAGGTTGGTGTGGTGTGGTGTGGTGTGGTGAGTGGTGTGGTCAAACAACGAGCTGGGTGAGCTGGAGGGAGAGACCCTCGTGGCGCTGCTGCAGCAGAGCGACCTTGTGCTCACTAACGAGATGAGCTTGTACAGGTTGGTGTGGTGTGGTGAGTGGTGTGGTCAGACAACGAGCTGGAGGGAGAGACCCTCGTGGCGCTGCTGCAGCAGAGCGACCTCGTGCTCACTAACGAGATGAGCTTGTACAGGTTGGTGTGGTGTGGTGTGGTGTGGTGAGTGGTGTGGTCAAACAACGAGCTGGGTGAGCTGGAGGGAGAGACCCTCGTGGCGCTGCTGCAGCAGAGCGACCTTGTGCTCACTAACGAGATGAGCTTGTACAGGTTGGTGTGGTGTGGTGAGTGGTGTGGTCAGACAACGAGCTGGAGGGAGAGACCCTCGTGGCGCTGCTGCAGCAGAGCGACCTCGTGCTCACTAACGAGATGAGCTTGTACAGGTTGGTGTGGTGTGGTGTGGTGTGGTGAGTGGTGTGGTCAAACAACGAGCTGGGTGAGCTGGAGGGAGAGACCCTCGTGGCGCTGCTGCAGCAGAGCGACCTTGTGCTCACTAACGAGATGAGCTTGTACAGGTTGGTGTGGTGTGGTGTGGTGTGGTGAGTGGTGTGGTCAAACAACGAGCTGGGAGAGCTGGAGGGAGAGACCCTCGTGGCGCTGCTGCAGCAGAGCGACCTTGTGCTCACTAACGAGATGAGCTTGTACAGGTTGGTGTGGTGTGGTGTGGTGTGGTGAGTGGTGTGGTCAAACAACGAGCTGGGTGAGCTGGAGGGAGAGACCCTCGTGGCGCTGCTGCAGCAGAGCGACCTTGTGCTCACTAACGAGATGAGCTTGTACAGGTTGGTGTGGTGTGGTGTGGTGTGGTGTGGTATGTGGTGTTGTGTGGTGTGGTGTGGTGTGGCGTGGTGTGGGCAGAAAATGAGCTGGGTGAGCTGAAAAGATTGAGACCCTCGTGGCGCTGCTGCAGAAAATGGTGCTTCACGAGAAACTGTTGGTGGTGTGGACGGAACATGTACCACCGTGTTATGGTCCTCTCGCTTCTGCCACCTGTACTTGCGAGGCAGGCTTCTAGGCTATGTGTGCTTACCACCTACGGACGGCCACCTCATAACTAACCATGCTGAGATTGTGTTTACCGCTTTGGAAGGTTACTTAACCTGTCAGTAAAATATACTCATCGGCATTGAATTTGGCCCAAGCTCAAAATTTCATACCAAAATAGGTGTTTTCAGCAAAGATTTTGTCTACTTTAATGTTAATTTAAGGCACTGTATTCGGTATCATTTAAAAGATAGGACATTTCAATAGAATTAACTGTGCCATTTCTTGTATACGCGAAAAATGTTAATTAGTATGGACAGTGTAAATTTGTTAATTTTTATTTAAAGAATGAAATTAAACTTTTCTCCTCTCCAGGCGGAAAGTGTCAACTTTAGTCCCGCTGCGCTAAACGAAAATGCCGCTTTCCGCCTCCGTCGAGGAGAAAAATAGTACACACTTTGGGCAGGAATTACTCACCTAGGGCAGGAACGTAAGAAAGCCTCAGATCACATGTTTTTCGACCTCGGCTTCGCCTCGGCCAACAATTACGTGTGATCTGAGACATTTCTTACTTGCCTGCCCTAGGTGAGTAATATACTATTTCATTTCATCTCAAATGACAATTTTAGCTCTGAAACGATATAAAATGCAGTGCAAATATCTAATATTAGAGAAAATCTTTGCTGAAAATACCTCTTTTGTATGAAATTTCGAGGTTAGGCCAAACTCAATGGCGGTGAATTTATAATAGTAACATGTAATTGTTATGTAGTTTCGTAGTGAGATGGCTGGGCCGGCAGCGCTTGCGGCTGGCGACGAGTGAGCTGAGCGAGCGTGAGGCGAGCGCGCACTGGGACTCGCTCATCGCAGCTGTCTTCTCACACGTCAGGTAACATTTACATCTTGATACTTTTAATACTTTGGCTCGCGGTTAAAAAATTACAATGACATCAATTGTTATTATAAGACACGCGTTCCTCGTGAGATCCAATGGGTTAAGGACTCTCACATAGTTATGTTTAAGACGAAAACAATAGAAATATAATCAAAATTGAACCTTATTACCTTAATTTATATAGATGATTTTGTACACCTTGTGATAGAATGAAAACGAGATCCAAAATTTGCTGCGGCCTTTTTTTGTATCGGAAATGATGTCATAAAACGGCACAAATTTAAGGTAACTTATGGATATACCTCTTGTTACGAAATTTAGTTTAAACCAAGTCTACTAAAACCCAGGTTTAAAATGTATCCGCCACATTCTAACGTTATACAACAAAATAGCTAATTTGTTTTTAAGGCGCTTATGAATTATCAAATGTCGTCAATTAATAAATTTTCACGGCTAAATAAGGCGAACTGATTCTGATGAAAATGTTCAGAGGTACAGTCAACTACAAGTACAAAGAGATTTATCTATTTTAAAAGTTTAGTAAAAAAGCTAGGCTGATAATTGAACGGCTAATTAAGCTAGTTAGCAGAGCTAGCAGAGTTAATAAAGAAATTAATATTTACCCTTTGCCGAACTGTAAGTGTAAAATGAAATGTCTAAAGTGGTTACAACCACTGACCTATGAGACACTTACACACACAACACTTACCGCTCTCACACTCACACACATACACAACATTTTAAACACACACACCACACTCTTACCCACACATACAATAACACGCATTTTTCTTTAAATTTTGTTTAAATTTTAACCTTTATTATTTTGTATTCCTATTGTTTGTTTGGAACTTAATAGATGTATGTAACGGAGGAGGGCGTTGGTGTCTGCGACACAGTTTTCAAACTTCTGCAGACACCATCGTTTTTTTGTATGATTGTACCTTTTGTGTTATTCCAAATAAATATATTTGATTTGAGTTGGCTGAAGTTACATCTCTTTGTAGTCGACTGTACTTTAGACCCCAATGGATGGTTTGTGTTTGTAGGTTCCCCATGATGTGCCCCAACCAGCTTGCTAAGCTGTTGCTGTGCCCCCTCACGCAGGAGCACAAGGACTTCTTCATGGAGAGGATGGCCATCGCTATGAGCTATCAGTCAGGTCACTTGTTACTTCTAAATCATTTATTTCAAACATGTCTGTATGTCCTGAGTCTGGGTGTAATTATGTATATTTAGTATGTATTTACAAACAAAAAGTATATGTATTATATCAGTTATCTGGTTTCCATAGTACAAGCTCTGCTTAGTTTGGGATCAGATGACCGTGTGTGAGGAATGTCCCAGGTATTTATTTAAATATACTTTCGCAGGCACTTATGAATAGTACCCTAATACCGGTTCGGAAGGTTGCATTTGCTGAGAAGAGCCGGCAGTAAACTCAGCAATTACTCTTTTCAAAACAAGCTTAGATTCATTTCATAATATGTATTCACATTCTAATCGCACTGGCAACAATTGCGTACCCCGGCGGTAAAACAACAAATTAGACTGAATCGATATTTAATAGTAAACAGCAAACTCGGCGCAGACCAGCCCCCACAAGCAGCACCTGTTCACAAGTCTTGATATTGCAATAATCAAATAACACAAGGAGGCTCTATATGTATTTATATAGAGCTTCCTATATATAAACCTTCCTGGGAAAATATCTAACTCATAGTGAAAACTGCATCAAACTCCGTTGCGTGGTTTAGAAGGAGTTAGCGGATAAACAGACAGACAGACGCGGAAAGCTACTTCATTTTATACTATGTAGTGATTATAATTAATATTTCTAGGCCAATACGAACGCGTATCAGAAATCCAGCAAACTGAAGCGGGCCGAATGTTATTCACACCACGTCTCTACACCGAAGATACTTGGGGTTCGATGCTCGCCGTGGACAATTTCCACTCGCTACCGTGCTATCACACGAGGACGTTTATATTTTCAACTCGGCCGTCCATAGCCGATGTGGCACCGTATGATAAATTGACGGAGTGGACCGTGGATCTTTACCCCAAGGGAGTCTGGTTCAGGAAGAGTTTGCTCATCGTCTGGTCTGGCACTTATGATGTGAGTGGTTTTTTTTCCCACTTGTTATATAGAGTGACTGGTAATTAGTAAAATATACTTAGACATATGATTGTACTCATGATAACAGTCAATTTTCCCAAAGAAACACATAGGGATAAATAACTAAATTAAATAAAAGCTGATGGTGTATTCTCATTCTTGTTAGGTACTAAATATTATGGGCTCATGTGCTAGGTAAATTAAAAAAAATGTTTCTTTGGGAAAGTTGTTCGTTATCATGAGTACAATCATGTATCTAAGTATCTAAGGTCACGACAAAAATGGTATCATCAAGGTAAATGGCTGAACCTGGGTTCATGGGATAATAAAGCACCCCCTTGGCGCAGGCAGACCGAGATATTTGGTATCAGGAAGGTGCCCTTTATCCCATGAACCCGGGTCCAGCCATTTACGTTATCGTTATCATTTTTTTCATGACCTCCTAGTCTATTATACAGAGTTACTTTTCAATGATTAGCCAAATTATCAGAGGTTATTTTAGTCGTCATTATGAACATCTTTTCTCCCTCCTCCTCGCGTCGTGTATCCTCATGTCTGAGGGTCGTGAATCCCCCGTGAACTCATTTTATTTCTTATTCAATCTTTTCATCAACAATCTTTCAGAAGATCAACGCTGCATGTAAAATGATAAGTACAATAACCTCTGAAAAGACTACCCTTTGAAAAGTGACTGTAGATTCATCTTCCATGCTTCTTTCATGAGTCTACTACCAGTCTAGCTTAAAGATTGCAATCGTCAAGAATGCATTTGTATTAATTGTTCGATTCACAGGATATTTAGTACACAAATTTTAAAACATTAAAAAAAATGAAGAATCGAGTAACTACATATTAAAAATACAGTATTTTTAATAGTAACTTCACGAGTTCATATAAAAAGATGGTTAAATTTGAAAGTTGCAGGTGCCTGAAGTAGTACTACGCACCGTGAGGATATCCATCACCTGCCAGAACTGTCCTGAAGCGAAGATCGACATGTATGGGGAGGCTGAACAACCGGAACCTGATGTCAGAGTTAAGGTTAGCATTGGTTAGTTCAGTAATATAAATGAAAAATAGTAAGGGACATAATATTGTTCCTTGTGGAACACCAAAACACATATCATAATTTTTTTACTGTTACAACTTAAAATGTAACAAACATGAAGCAATGAATAAATGAATATGAATAAATGCAAATAATTTGTTGTCATATCAGATCGGTATCTTAGTGTGGGGCGTACAGAAAGGGGTGGAGCACGTATCATCGGTAGTAGAACGTGTTCATCGCTTCTCAGCACAGAATAGGTAAGTATTTCAAACAAATAACTATTTATTTATTTATATTTCAGACGCCAACAGCAAAAATGATAGAGAATACTAATTTACCCCCTTATTAATAATCGCTTTTTAACTAAATCAGTGTAATAGTGTCCTCCGTCTCACTCTTTCGATCATCAAATGTCACCTGTCAGATAAAGACTTCGGAATTTTAGCTAATCAACGTTTGATAACTTTATCATGAATAAGGAGTTAGTGTATTGTATAGCCATTAAATATGAGCTTAATTTCTATTATTGTGTATTTTGGATAAATACAGAAGAGAAAAGAGTTAAAGAGTCTCTCAAGGGTCTCATTTGGGTCCTAAACCTTTTAAATGTTATAGTGGTGTCACTAAATAATCTTTTGTTATGATACATCGGACGAATCCTATATTTATCGACAGGTGAGTTAACGTGATCGGTAAAACCACACATAACATACATTTGTGTGCATGAACATGCAACATGAACCTGTTAGTCTTGATTCTGGGCGTAATGTATACGATAATAATTGGACTGTTTTACAAAAAACTTAACCGACTTCAAAGTACACTAAGAAGTCCTGATCCTCTGATCTGATGACAATGGGACCAAACGGGAAGTGTACTCTTTCAAATAAAAAAATAAGTTTCCATATCGGTTAATAAATGACGGAGTTATGATCTAACCAACATAAAAAAAAAACCTTTTCCTTTTTTTGAAGTCTGTTAAGAAGCCACGTAAAGTACTCATAAATACGTTTTTTTTTCTATTATTACGTATTTTTGAGTGCTTTAAGTGGTTTAATTTAATTTCGTATTGTTATATCCAACTGTTATACTGGATGTAACGAAAAGGTTAAATACATCCGAAAGGGGTGAAGACTACATCAGGTACCAATTCTCTGTAAAAAGTTTCAGCTCAAAATAAACTACTCAAAAATTCATACCAATTTTTTGCAACCAAGTTTATTGAATTAAAATCATAACCAACATGTCACCAGTCAATGAGGGTCATTATCATTTAAGGTGAACGCGCACTTATCCGTGCCAAACGCGTCGAAAGCATCGAACGAAACGAATTTTAGAATTCTGTATATGAAATCTCATGAAAGCTTGCACACTCGCCCGCGTCGAATCGTCCGAATCTGGATGAGATTTCACATACAGAATTGTACAATTAATTTCGTTCGATGTTTTCGGTTCGGATAAGTGTGCGTTCACCTTTAGCGTCAGTAAGCCTAGTACCAAAAAAGTGGATTACTGTAATGGATATACCATTTCCTTTATATGCTGTATAAGTTAGTAAAAGAATATCAATTATCTGGTTTCCATAGTAC
>CATOBL010000352.1:0-17432 GCA_951394255.1 Polyploca ridens | reverse complement strand
AGGCCTCATTTCACAATTAAGTGTCAAAGGTTAAAACTATTATCTGTAAATTATCTATCTGCTCAAAGCTTCTCTGAAGCATAATTTTGTGAACATCCAATATATCCGAAAATAGTAATTTAGTTACAGATTTATATCGTTTTTAAGTATCAAGTAATTCCGGTTGAGGTCAACAGACTGTCAAGGATCAGTCAAGGATCGTCTCGAGTGGAGACATTATCTCATCTCTTTATGTGTCTGCAGCACATTTATATGTATACGTTTTGAGCTATATTTAAATGTTATATTATTTATATATTCTTCAATAATAAATAGCCCACCAAAAACATTTTTATGTAAAATGTTGCCGCCAAGACATATGGCTCGTACTGTTAAAAAGTTATCAGATTTCATGTAGAGCCAAGCTTATAACTTTACATGCACATACTCTACAAGCCCTAACTTCACTTCTATGTATCTGGGGGCACTTCCGTGCCCCCAGATACATAGGAGTGAAGGCTACTTAGCTTATAACGCACAATTTTAATTGTTTTATTAATTTACTAGTGTCTGTCTTCGGTTTGACCTGGTTTTCTAATGGATTTAACGTTATCGTGGAAAAAAATATATCCTGTTTTATACTAGACTAGCTTTACTCCTCGCGGCGGCACGGAAGAAAACTCCTATGAGCCCGCACAGTTCGAAACAATTCTGAAAACTTTTACATCTTTTAATAAATAAAAATATCATACAAAGTTTCAAGTTAATAAACACAAGGAATAAAAATGTCAATCAAATAAAATCCCCCCTTTTCACCTTTAAAGTTGGAATTTCCAAAAACCCCTTTTGAGCACTAAGAAGGGGTTTTGGAGACATTTCAAGCCTACATTATGAAAGGAAGCTTTGTGCTAAATGTCAAGTTCCTAGTCCTCATAGTTTGGGCTGTGCGCTGATATGTCAGTCAGTCAGTCAGTTTCTTCTTTTATTATTACTAGCTGACCCGCGCGGTTTCACCCGCATACCCGCGGGATATATTGTTTATCCGGGATAAAAATACCTTATATGTTAATCCAGAACATATTCTATCAACGTGTCTCATCAAAATCCGTTCAGAAGGCGAACCACAAGCTCTTAAAACAATATTATTATAACCTTATTTGACTTTTGTCTTTCTTTGACATCCGGCGTCAAAACGGGACAAAAGACAAATAAGGTTATTTTAACCTTGTTTTAAGAGCTTGTGGTAGGCCGGCCCCCTGGTGTTGAAGCTTGATTGAGTACCAAACATACATCCATGCATCCAAATTTTCGCATTTATAATATTAGTGAGATTAATCTAAAATTCAGATACCTACATAAATTTCATTTACAGATTTTTGCACGTGTATGTGAATAGTTTCTCAACTCTTTGTACTTATTCATTTTAGCGTATGTAGCTTTCAAATAAATTTTTAGAGCCGGCCCACTAGGTACTTCAGAGCCGTTCAAGTTTTTTTGTATATCAGATAAGTACCATCAGTAGCGGTTTGTTGCCAAATATTGCGTAAGAGCCGTCGTTTGACGTGCTATTGGCCTTGTTATCGAGCTTGCCAAAGACCACCTTGTTCTTTATGAGCTTTTTTAAAAGTACACCCCAATAGATAGAAATAATATATTACGATAAGTGTGAATTAAGTAGTCTATTTTTACACGGCTTGAATTTGCGAGTATCGTATACTATTTTATAACACAGTGATTTATCTAATTGTTATTTTAGCATCAAAATCAAAATCAAAAAATCAATCATCTACTTCCATACAACTGTTTAATGTAATGTTGAAATGATTTTAAGCATTTTAGCATTTTAAGGTTCCCAATGTGTGCCTAATTACTAAGCCTCCGCTGTCCATCCATTCGTTCATTCATCTATCTGCCAGTGGGCATTCATTCATGAATCGTAATAGGTACCTAGATATTTGAAATTTACACAGAATTTCATTTTTTTTTTCATTGCTGCAACAAATAATAAAAATGATAGGTACATACATTAATCGTCTTTACAGAACCTTTTGTCTGTTAGTCCGACTCGCACTTGGCTGTTTTTTTTTATTATTGTGTTTGATAGCGGTAAGCGGCATTTAGCCGTAATATAGATGCTTCACCAAGGGTGTTGCCGCGTGTTACCGACCCTACAAACATCTCTTCATACCCTTCATTAAGTACCAATGCTACCCCCTTAGCGATAGTTGATAGTAGCCAGCTAGGTGGGTTTCCTCAAAAAAAGCTCATGTTAGGGTTCGAACCCATGACCTTCGCTATGTTTTTCGACATCAAAGCACTGAGCTATCATCGCCTTAATATGTTTCGTCACTCCTAAAGTATTTTTTGATTATTCAATTTCATAGCATTCAACTCTTTTACTACTAACGCCATCTTTATTACAAGGTCAGTATTACAGTAACATGTAGCCTTTCAAAAGAGTTTGTTTATAAGTTTAGGAACCAGCATGAAGCTCGATATAGTACTTATACAGTGATATGAGGTAGATGGCGATGTATGCGCAAACGGTATCTTGATACTTGTGTCTTTTTCTGAGGGGCTCTTTTGTACTAATCAATGGGAACATAGATTCCCCCTTATTACGTGAGATAGTTTAAAGCAAGTCTAGCAAAACCCAGGTTTTAAGTATATCCGTCACTTTCTAACGTCATATAATAGAAAAGAGACGAGGCTATTTGAAACCTGGGTTTGTTTTAACCATGTTTTGTAATGAGGGGGTGACAGTTATGAACAAACTACTCTACCATGAATGACTACCTTAAATATTTGACTTAATTCTTCGAACAGTGGCCCTGATTCTGTTGTTCACAACTAAACTAATTTTAATCTCACCATGTCTCTTTCTAACAATAAACATAAGAAAAGGATGTAAGAAATTTAGTCCTGTCAAATTAGTCCAATGCTTGTTTTCAATATTTTAGTCGCCATCTATCATGGTTACGCCTAAATACACGCAAAATAAGACGGCAAAGATTAATAGATAAATAAGGCTAACTATCTTTGGCCAAGATCTGGACATAATAAACAATCTTACTGGACTTTTTTTATACGGATAAGTTGGCAAACAAACATACGGTCCACCTGGTGATAAGCGATATGTTCCGTAGTCCTATGGACGCTTGTGATGCCCTGGGTTTTCTGGAACATCAGTCACGCGTTACCGAACCATCCCCTCCCCAATAAACTCTGGCAACACATCATTGTTATTTAGCTGCGGTATTCTGTAAGGTTCCCCAATCGAGCTACTCTTTGAGAAAAAAATGCTATGCTCTACCTCTCTTGAAATCCTATAGGAGGTCCTATAGGCGCTTCTCCGGTTTTCCTATTGATAGATGTGTTTGACCACAATCTCAGAAGGTTACCCCATAGATGTGGCCCAAGCGTAGGTAGTCACCACAGAGCAGACAAGGGAACTACAACTAATAATAGCTACATCACCATCCTATAAAATTCATAGATAAACATTCGTCGTCGGTATTATAACCCTACGTGTCACGCCATGAGTCGTGGGTTCGATTCGCATCCGGGGCAGTCATTTGTCTGAATGAAAATGCCTGTTTAAATACAACAATAAAAATATCCTAGGACGTTCATCACACACGGCTACCTGATCCCAAATTAAGCAGAGCTTGTACACACGGCTACAGATCAAGCTATACATTTCTAGTATAAGCTGACCTCCCATTGTACGGAAATCCTGTAAAAAATTGTCATTGGTTTACATATCAGAATACCGTTACATTAATTTATATCATAAGTTGATGAATCATATTCATTAAAAAACTTCTTTGTTAAAAAAGATTTTTTTATATAAGCTTTTTTTGAGTGATTGTACTATATGTTGACTGTACTTGCATTGTCATCCAATATACTAATGTATACCAAATATCAAGTCAATCCGACCACTGGAAGTTGATGAAATTCGACCTGTAAGATTTCACCCGAAAAAACATACATACATACATTACAAGTTAAATAAAAGCTTGTAATGAATACTAACGCTAAATTCCACCTTACCTGTCAAAATGTAAGGTTTTCTTTTGTTCACAGAATTAGTTAAGAACGTATAAACAGTTTTCAAGTTCAGTTATATTACAAGAAACAGAGGGACCGTATCGTGAGATATTTTCATTCACAGAAATCATTACGGCTTCCGTCGAGATTGCTGGAGATGTAATTTTTTTTTTTTTTTTTACTGTTTATAGGCCTGTGTTTGACTGCAATCTCACCATGGTAAGTGATGATGCGGCCGAAGATGGTAAGCACACAAAGCCTAGAAGGAACTGGCTCTCAAGTGCAGCTATCGGAACACACCGAAAGGTGCTTGGCGACAGATTTTCAACTTGAGGGTGGTAGCCAGCCAGGCGGGTACTACAAAGTACCCTACCACCGTGCTATGGTTTCCTCACGATGTTTTCCTTCACCGAAAGCTCAAGCTCATTGTAGGATTCGAACCCGGGACCTTCATCTCGGTATCCGACGTCACTACCACTGAGCTATCATCGCCTTAAATTTAATTAATTACTCTAATTCGAGTTAATTTAATTGTCACTAATAGGTATGGTGCAAACATCTCTAGTATTATGCTTCTTGTTGTATAATTGTTGCCTAGAATGTACAAGATTGACGTTTAGTTTGTTTTGTGCGAGCTGGGTACCACTCTAATAGTTTGGTTAGTTTATTGCCTTCCCCACAGTAGGTCAAGCTTGTCTCGTGGGGGCCACAAATCCAAGTTATACATAGATTTACAACAGAGCACTTCATGCAATAAATTAAGCAAATTACACGTATATTAATTACTAAATTACACAAATAGTGCCTAGAAATAATCGAGTAAGTGATAGACCTAATCTTAGGAGTAATCACGTCATAATTTTGATAAACCGCTTAGTACCATCATAGGACAGGGCAAGAAGCACCTTGCGCTTAGCTTGGTAGACGCTGCAAGTTTTAACGTCAAAAACTTTGCCAATTTTGTTATAAATATAGGGTAGCAAAAAATTGGGTAGCCTCTGACTTAACTAATTCGAACAAAAGCACAATGAGTTTTGAAAGTACGCCGATTTAGCTGGGAAGGATAATCAAGAGAGTTCAGTACTAAGCAGTGTTGTTTAGAGAAAGCACAAAGAAGGGACGGTTGACGCACATAGAGTACATTAGCTTCGGTGTATAGCAGTTTTGTAGGGTATCTGAACGTACCTACCAGCGTATTCCAACTGCTAAATTTGTGCAAGATGTCATTCAGGTTGAGTAAAGGTTGGCAACAGATTTACCCATCTGGTACTACCAATGTTTTTGACCACTGACAGTGTTACTTACCATTAGGACATATGAAAAAACAAAAAACGCGCGGCAGATAATTAGGAAGGGATAGCGATATGTCAAAAGAGCGTGTCACACAATGATATTATAATAAAAAGAGGTAGATATCGCATTAACTCACGGTAATTGTTGCAGACAAATTCAGACAATTGTCGTAATTTTGCTTAGCGGCTACATATAGCTATCTCTTTCTGTACCATACGTTCCGTATTATCTATCGCATTCACCTAATTCAACAATAACTGAACGCCGCTTTGTATGAGGGTAGCATATCTCTATTATAATATCATTGGTGTCACACATATTATTGACTACTACAGGTATATTTCTTGCAATGAAGGTCACAAGTTACGCTCTAGCTAATTTTCCCTGTTAGAGATGGTCGCGCAAAAGAGCCTGCACATTTATTTCCCGAGAATCTAACGGTGCGTGCGGTGTGAGGCCGGCCTTAATTGTTATAGGCTTTTAATTAATATAAAAAGTATTGTCGTATCGTATTCATTTGACGTACCGACAGGAGAAATGTAAGATATATGCTCGTGATAAAAACGGTAAACTTATATAAATATACGCATGAGAAGTTGGACCGATGACCTGAAGTAGGTGGGTGGGTGAAGATGCTCTAGAGGTGGGTGGATGAGGAAGGCTCAGACCATATCTAGTATAATAAATTACAATAGCATTTTATTTAGTCGAATATTATTCTGATATTTTATTAGGTAGTTTTTTATTTCAATATAGGAGACTAAGGGTTTGGGATTAACTAAATGCTGCCCAGAAGTGAAAGTATCAAACTCCATTGAGTTTCTTGCTTGCGAATAATATAAAAAAAAAAGTTTTTTTATACCTCTAAGGCGGTAAACATGCATACGGCCCGCTTGATGGTAAGCAATTACCGTAGCCTATGGACGCTTGCAACACCAGGGGTATCACTCGCGCGTTGCCGACACTGAAGAAATCTCTTCACACCCTTTTTGAAGAACCCCATTCATCAATGATTAAAATAATTACCTACTATCATTAATTATAATGTTCATTTCTCGCAAATAACTGTTCTCTACAAAAAGCCATTTTTCTCATGACATGACGCCTGGGATAGATTTTGAAGCGCTTTGGTTTACAGACTAAGGATAGCCTGTAAACTAAAAATAATGTCCGTATAAATTTACTCTGGGCAGCGTTATGTCAAACTTCCGTATAAAGGCTTTCAGTGTTAGAACCGTCACTAGGACCATTTTTTATACAAGGTAAAATTCTGAGTTTCTTGCCGGAGTCTTCTCTGTTTAAGTGTATTTCGAACCGGTGGTAAATTCAACTGTATGTACCAACCTGAATAAATGACTTTTTAACCGTCTTCAAAAAAAGGAGGAGGTTCTCAATTCGAATGTTTTTTTTAAATGTTTTTTACCTCATAACTCCGTCATTTATTGATGATCAAACGAACTTACCTGTACGTGAAGTTCGATCACAATTATGTGAGCAGCTTCATTCGACGCGATTATGTTTACAAGTTGTAGTTATGCCTCCATGTACCAGCCTTCACGGATTTTTAGAGGGTAGTATAAAAATAAAATGTAAAATTACCCTCCGTTGATTCACATACTTACCGCAGCGATCATTACGGTTCATTTTGTTTAAAGTTTATAGTAAGCTCAGATTATCCAGGTAAGTCAATCCAGGTATAATCATAATTCTCATTTTTTAACAATTATAAGGGATGGGTGATACCATTTGTTATACTATTTTAGGGTCGGGATGTTAATAATCGCGTCGAATGAAGCTGCTCACATAATTGTGATCGAACTTCACGTACAGGTAAGTTCGTTTGATCATCAATTATATTTCACAGCTTCATTCTTTGCGATTATGTTTACAAGTTGTAGGATGTTCAGAGTTTAAAAAAATGCGAATTCTGATTATAGGTAGTAAGTAAGTAGGTACTGAAGATATCTAAATAAGAATGAATGAATTAGGTAATCAATGATTTATTATTTAAACTCTATTACGCCGTATGAGCGTAAGTAGGTAACACGACTTAATGATTGAACCATTTATATTTTATAATAATTATCATTAACACAATTAAGAAATTATAATAATCACATTTTTAAATTAATGTTGTTTTAATCTGCATTAAGAATCACTCTAGCAAATTGGTGAGGGTCCTCAATAGTTGCTCTATTATAGAATCTAGCGAATACTTGTGAGGACTCACTCCAACCGGCAGTTTTACGAATTGTCTCGATATTGACACCAAGTCTATGCGCTGTTGATGTGGCCGCATGTCGGGTGCTATGCGCGCTAAATACAGAAGTATCTATGCCGCTTTTACGTAAGGTATCCTTAATCCAACGACTGAGTGTCTGTGATTTTACATTATCATGAGGTTTTCTATAACTAATAAATAAATTAACATTACGCTTACGGATTTCTTTTGTTTTATCTATGTAAGCAACAAGACATCTAGCAGGGCATATTTGAGGCCTATTATTATAAAACGGTAGTTTTAGTACTGGTTGTAAAGTATTAAGTCTAGAGGTCTTGATCAAATCTGGTATTTTTATAATCACTTCCGTCGAATCATGTATTTGTATATTTTCTAACATTATCAAAGAATATGTTTGCACCCGGTGCGCGGTCACTAAAGCCAATAGAGTTAGGGTTTTTTCTGACAATGTTTTTAAATCGAGATTCTCATTAGGCCATTGTTGAGCCAGAAATTCTAAAACAATATTTGGGTTCCAAGACAAATCGTATTTTGGAGCTGTAGGACGTAATCTAAATACACCTTTCATAAATTTTTTAACCCTTTCATCATGAATTTTATATCCCAAAAGAAAACTTAATGCAGATTTATAGGTGTTAAGAGTACCATATTTAGCACCTCTATCAAAAACTTCCGTTAAAAAATGTAATATGACAGGTACTGATGAATTTAAATAATCGTAATTATATTTATTGCAATAATTGAACCAGGTTTTTATACAGACATCATATTGCTTATATGTGTTATTTGACAGTGATGCAAGAATTATTTCAGCGGGACGAGGCAAAATTTGTTGTTTCAGAAATGCCTCCCTGATAATTTCACGGCAACCAGGGTAAGTGTCTGGTAAAGACTGTGGTACAATCTGAAAGGAGATATCAATAATTCTTTATGTGGTTCAAAATATATAGGATGTGAAACCATTAATCTTTTAAAAATAGGAAACCACGGTTGAGTCGGCCAAAACGGGACTACTACTATGCCGTCGGCTTTATCCGCAATAATTTTTTGCAACATTTTTAAAACTAAGGCAAATGGAGGGAAGGCGTAAAAGAAAATATTTGACCATGTGATAGTAAATGCATCTATCGCACAAGCATCAGGGTCACTTTTCCATGCAACATAAGTGTTACATTTTGCATTACATCTACTAGCAAATAAGTCTATCTCGGGAACACCAAATGTCGTTACAATTTTTTGGAAAGCAACTTTATTTAACTCCCACTCGGTATCATTAAATGTTTTACGCGATAATTGATCTGCTTCGTAATTCTGATTAGTATTGATATATGAGGCAAATATTATCAATTTTCGGCCTTCACACCATTGCCATATTTTTCTTGCTAATTCATTAAAATGGGGATATTTTGTGCTCCCCATTCGATTGATACAAGAAATAGCTGTCACATTATCTATTCTTAGTAAAATTTCACAATTATATAAATCAGACGCAAAAATTTTCAAAGCTAGAAATGCTGCTTTTAATTCCAATATATTAATATGATAATCCTTTTCATGTTCTTTCCAGAAACCATAAGAGTGATTATTGTTACAATAAGCCCCCCACCCGGTGGTGGAGGCGTCGGAAAATATTTCTATCTTAAATCTGTTGAATCTAAACGGATTATTCTCATGATCAATATGATTTATCCACCATTCAATATCATATTGTAAACTATTAGGTAACTTTATTGTCTGATCATAAGATGGATTGTCAAGTAAATTTAAGTATTTAACTCGTTCGAATTGTTTTGTATATACCCATGCATATTGCAATGCTGGGCAAGCCGATGTTAATAATCCAATAAATCTAGCAAAATCACGTAACTTACAATGTTTCATAATATTAAATTTCATTAAATTTGCTTTAATTTTTTCTCTTTTATGAGTAGGTAACTTCAGAACCATATTTCGAGAATCAAAAATAAATCCCAAAAATTTACACTCCATATTAGGAAGTAAACTACTTTTGTCATAATTGATCTTAAAACCTAACTGCTCTAATATATTCTTGGTAAAATCAACATTTCTTTTGCATATTTTGAATGAACTATCTATACATAAAATATCGTCGAGATATATGACAAGGATAACGTTTCGTGATCTTAAAAATTCCATCACTGGTTTCAAAAGCTTTGTAAATACATAGGGTGCAGTCGATAAGCCAAAGGGTAAACAGTTAAATTCATATAATGTGTCTTCAAAAATGAATCTTAGAAATTTTTTGTGTTTTTTATGTATAGGTATAAAAAAATATGCGTCCTTCATGTCAATAGTGGACATATAGCAATTTTTTGTTATTAGTTTTGACGCCGTTCTGTAATCTTCCATTTTAAAATGACATGATTTTACAAATTTATTTAATAACTTTAGGTTAAGAATGAGTCTGCTGTCCCCATTTGGTTTAGGTACTAAAAATATACTAGATATAAATTCATCTTCTTCGTGATTACATTTAGAAATAGCATTGATTTTTAATAATTTGTTAATAGCTTTATTAAATAGTATAGACTCAGACTCTGATTTCGAATATGTGACAGGGCAATCACTACGTGCTGGAGTACAAATAAATGGAATTTTGTAACCACTTATCCATGATATAATCGTAGGATCGTTAGTTATTTGTAACCATTTAGATTTAAAATATTTCAAACGTCCAGAGTACGGTACCTCCAGTTCTAGTGTCTCCTGTATGGTCTCCTCGTCGGCGAGCGGTCTGAGCGGTAGGCCGCGGGCGCCGGCGGCGGCGGCGGCGGTGGCAGCGGACGTGTCTCTCGGCGAGGGTAGCTGTTCCTTGGTACCCGTTGAGCTTGAAATTGTTGTTTCCCTGCGTCGTATTTGCTCGCTGTTTTTCGAGGCAGGGTTTTCCAGTTTAAACGATTCTTGTTCATATTATTGTTTCTATTAGCGATGAAATTATTTTTATTGAACTTATTATATTGATTTTTATTCTGTTTTAAATCCGCTCCTGTCCTCTGAATAGTTTTTGCAGATTTTAATTTCTCTGACATATTTTCACCAAAAAGATATTCATCTCTAGATGTGTTGATAACGGTTTCCTTCAAGTCACTGTTAATTGATGAAATGATAAATGCTCTTCTTGTGCGCGTTTCTATAAAATGATTATCACATAAAAGGCGACAAGCATCGCTTATAGGCTTCAGTATTTTATTGTGTGAGGGCTCTTTGGTAATACACATTTCCACCGCTTGCGCTAACGCTGATATAGCAATACCCAATTGGTTCTGTTTTTGCCCAATATAAGCATCTCTTTTTGCTAGGGTGTCTGGAATTGCAGCCTTAATCTCTGCATTCAAAGTAGGGGCCTCTAATAATAAACAATTTGCGGGTAAAAGGTAATCTTTTATTATTTTATCCTTTATATCCTTAGACAAGCCCAGTTTCAATATTTCCTGCCATCTTGCGGCTAATTCTTTGTGAATACTTTTACCACGTAAAGTTTCAGGTTTTGGGGCGTCTCCTAATAATACAAGAATATCTTCATCCAAAACGAGCTCATTATTTGAATCGATTTCAGCCGGGTCCGGTACACTGGGTGTTATATTTGTTGGTGGCAATCTATTCGATGGACCTGGTTCCTCATCATCAAAACAAGTATGTATGGAAGGAGGATCTGAAAGAACAAATATATTTTTTTTTTTTTTTTTTTTTTTTGTCGGTAGGTCGTATGCTGAACATGAATAATCAACTATTACTAAATTGAAATTTAATCATTTCAATAGAAAACGTGACAGAGAGAATCCTGGAGATTTCTCGCATCACTAAGTTTGAAGACGTCGATATGCAAATCGAAATAAATATGTGACAGAGATAACCCTGGTGGTTTCTCGCATCACTAACAATAAGTTTGAAGATGTCTATTGTCTAAATCGATATACTTAAATCGAATTAAATATGTGACAGAGATAACCCTGGTGGTTTCTCGCATCACTACCATTATGTTTGAAGATGTCTGTTGTCTAAATCGATATACTTAAATCGAAATAAATATGTGACAGAGATAACCCTGATGGTTTCTCGCATCACTAAGTTTGAAGACATCTATCGTCTAAATCGAAGTAAATATGTGACAGAGACAACCCTAATGGTTTCTCGCATCACAGTTATGGGAAAATTATTCACTATGTTGGTAGGTACTAACCAGCTGGGTCATCCTCTGAATCTGATTCAGACGAACTTATTATACGACGACGAACAATCTTCCGGTTCCGTACAGTTTCTTCCTCCTGTTCACCACGCTTCCTTTTTCTTCCCGTGTTGAAAGACATTTTTATCACTTAAAATGAGACGTGCGAAGGCTTGAGCACGGAAACAAAGAATGAACCGTAATGATCGCTGCGGTAAGTATGTGAATCAACGGAGGGTAATTTTACATTTTATTTTTATACTACCCTCTAAAAATCCGTGAAGGCTGGTACATGGAGGCATAACTACAACTTGTAAACATAATCGCAAAGAATGAAGCTGTGAAATATAATTAACCGATTTGGAAAATTCTTTTTTTATTTGAAAGGGTACCCCGTTGGGGGAATTCCCGTTTGGTCCCATTGTCATCAGATCAGGATTTGATTACTTCTTAGTGTACTTTGAAGTTGGTTTAAGGTTTTTGTAAAACAGACCAATTATTTATGAACTGTAAAAAAATTATACTGTTCATTTAAAAAGAACTCAATTAATTATGTACTTTTTGAAACTTCAAAATAAGTACACATTATAGTTAAAATAATTTGCATAAATGAGTATTTTCACCGATGAAAGTTTACGCAATGATTAAATAATAATCTGATTCTATTTTATTTGCAGCAACCAATGCAATAAACATAAGTAAGCAGCATATACAATAGATATGTGGTTAAGTATGATAGTAAATAAGCATGTGCTGTGCAGCCCGCATAGTTCTACCATAGCAGGTACTGTACTAGGCGGTAGTCTGTACATTGATAACATACTTTCACTAGTTAACACTAGTCTACTATATCTACTACATACTAAATCTGCTTATGCTTATGTAGTTCGTTTTCATGATGTACCTACTGCTGGTATCATTAACAATATATATGCGAGATGCAGGATAAGGTCTCACACGCAATGTACGGCAAGGATGTTAAAAAAAGTCGGATATATTCTCGCTGACAAAAAACTGTGTCACTCAAGTCAGCCACCACGCTGTATGTACAAGCCGGCACGCACACATTCACACATTAGTTGAGCGCGGGTAATCGGCTCTGTGTAAACGGCGACAGAGTCTAGTTCCCGCGGAATAGTCAACTAATGTGTGCATGAGAGGAGGCCGACTCCATAGACACAGTTTTTTGTTAGCGAGAATATGTCCTCCGTAGTCTGTGTATTCAGTTTAGGCCCTAGTAAGGCACTTTTAAACGTTAAATTTGTACATACAGTTGAATTTACCACCGGTTCGGAATACACATATTACAATCTATATGTTGAAAATTTCCTCAAGTCTGCCGCTGCTTCCGATTGCCGGCAAGGTTCCCAACAGGCTGGTAGCGTTTCCTCTTTGGATAGCCAAGCTGACGCGTTGGCGGAAAAAGCTGCCCGCCCGCTGGTCCCCGGAGGCCTCGATCAATTTTGATGACGAATTGTGAGCAAAACGGCAAGCTTCGGACCCCCACGGTCCATAGTCTCATGGACCATGGTCTCCACCGCAAAAGGCATAAAAATATAATTTGGTCCAATCGATGTGTATTTTTTGAATTTTCCGCATCGGCGTATTATTTTTTATTAGAAGTATTTTACTAGCAGAACCTATGTGTAGTATATTAGTTATATAGCATCCAGTACAAGCTCTGCTTGATGCAGAAGTTAAGATTTACATCTATATAATATTTTCTTTTCTAGGCAAGCTATTACAAAGTATTTGTCTCTGCATGTCAGTGAAGCAATCCATGAATTTCTCGTAATCATCACAGCCTCAGGCTGGTGATTGCAAACTTGGCTGCTTTGGTCTGCCTTGATTACATTGATTCACGTTCATAATTTATAATGCGCCAGCGACTAGAAACTTTTGAAACAAATGACGATTGATTGTTTAAACAATCATACCACATTGTTACACCACCAATGAAAATGAGTAATAGATATACCTACTACATTTTTAAGGTTCCGTACGCAAAGGGAGCCATCGAAACCCTATTACCGATTTATAAATCTATTACTGGATCACTTCGAAAAGAATGAGTTTTTGTTAAATTCATTTTGAATACAAGTGATGTGTTTTTTGGTGACTTTACTTGCATTGTCATCCAATATACTAATGTATATCAAATATTAAGACAATCCGACCACTGGAAGTGGGTGAAATTCGACCTGCAAGATTCCACCCGAACAAACATACATACATACATTGCAAGTTAAATAAAAGCTTGTAAAAAACTGTCTCTCTTATTACATCATCATCATCATCATATCAGCCTATGGATGTCCACTGCTGAACATAGGCCTCCCCCACACCTCCCCCATTGACTTCCACTTCGAACGGTTTTGGGCCGCTTGCATCCAGCGGTGCCCAGCGACGCTGACCAGGTCGTCGGTCCACCTGGTTGGAGGGCGTCCCGCTCGGCGCTTTCCTTATTACATAACATGTTTTAATCCAAGTATAGTAAAACCTAGGTTTTAATATAGTCCCGGCTCTCTTTGTTATATGACGTTAGAAAGTGACAATTTTTTTTCGCTAGACTTGCTTTAAACCATCTCGCGTCAAAGATCTCGCGTAATAAGGAGGTTTTGACAGTTTATCTTTTTGAAGTGACACTTTTGGAGTGACAGTAAAATTTCAAGGTTTGAGTTTCAAAATGAACGTTTCATTTTGTAAACGTAAAAAGGATGGCAAATATATACGAGGCTAGATAGGAAAGAAGAGAACTATTGTTTCATATCTGTGAACAGAGTACGCCTGTCACTCTACTGTCTATCTATCCGTCTCATCCACAGTCAAGTTGTGGAGCTACATTATTAGTTGACTTTATGAGTGTTGGATAGAACCCTGCGTGCGCGAGTTTGACTCGCACTTGGCTGGTTGGTTATTAGCTTTGCTAAGTAGTTATGCTCTAAAATCAGACCAAGTTTGACGCTTGTGTGTATCAGCGTTTTAAGATAGATTTAAATCCTATAAACATTATTCAATATAGGCCCTAATAAGGTAGTTACGGATGTTACAATTGACTCTACCATCGTAGAGCAAGAACAATAAATGTTTGGACATGACGGAGGCCAAAGTAAAAAGGGTTATAATTTATATGGCTTTAATCACAGCTTTTTGCACATGTGCCTTCTTATATTCATGGAACAATCTTTATTGCATGTATCGTTACAATGTAAACTATCTATATATAAAAGGACAAACTAACTGTCTGACATATCAGCGTACAGCCCAAACTACTGGGACTAAGAACGTGAAATTTTGTTCAAGGCTTTCTTTTACAATGAAGAAGTTTTTGGCAATTCAAGTTTTAAAAAATCTTATTCCTAAAATTAATTATCATAATAAATAATAAAGTTTCATATAATAACTTTTCAAAATTACCCCTCAACTTTCACACCCCCCTATACCCCCTTGCTAGGGAGGTGTTTAAGTTAGTATGGAATAAACCGAACCGAAAAACTTTTAAGAGAAAATAAATCATAAGTTTTGGGTTTCTTAAAAATCTACCCCTGACGGAACAAAAAGGATTAATTATGTTTTAAGGGGAGGATTTTCATGTGGGTCTCGATTAACTCAAAAGTTGGTATAGTTTCTTTCCTATCCTAAGAATGTTTTTTTGTAAATTCCATTCCTATGCGGTTAAATTAGAGGGCGCGGGTGAAACCACGGGGCGGAGAGCTAGTATATTATATTTGTCAACAGACACTCGCTTAGTCGGTGCCTGGGAGCGAGCGCTTTTTGCGCTGAGTGGGCCGAAGCCGCGCGCGCGCACGTCCGCTCCCTGGAAATGAGCTAATTACCGACACATACTTAATTATACTTACCGTGCCGATAAACAACCTATCCTGCCTTCCATCTTATTTATTTCACACACAATAACACGGTTAAAAACCAGATTCTCCATTTTAGGCGCTCGTTTGGCGGCGCTTTTAGTGTTGGACAGATGCGATGCAAAAAATTGGTTCGCTATTGGATTCTTTGTACTAAAAGCACATCCTGGTTGGATCGCAGTATTTTGTACTGTTATAAATATAGCAGTTTAGATTTTTTATATCGATAAGTGGATGATCTAGCCTTGATAACTTCCCATTGAGAGTCACGAGAAGCATTGATTTTCCTATTAATTATACGGAGCTAAAAAAAAGTAAATATGTAATAAGTTTGAAATAACTGCATGGAGTCTGAAACCGATCATCTATATCCGCAACTAGCGGATTTTATTGATAGCAAATAAATATCTACTGCCTATGCATCGTTTCTGAAATTATATCTCACCAGCAGGCTATTTTAAAACGCTCGGATTCGATATCGGAAACGGATTCAAAAACTAGCGAGGCGATATTCCGCAATTGCTTTTTTAATTTCCGAATTCGAATATTTTTGATGTTTCTTTACGGAAATATCAAATCGATTCAACTAAAAGTTTTCGGAAATTGAAATAGCAATTGCTGAAATTCGCCTCGGAATTTTTTGAATCCGTTTCCGATATCGATTCCGACGTTTTAAAATAGCCCTGCTGATATATAAAAAACTGTCAAGTATTTACACAATAAAAAGATTCGAGTCAGTCGTATCGGACGATTATCCAGTTTCGCGATTAGTCCTTCAAATATGATAATGTATTAACATAAGAGAGCCAAGTTCAAAGTTTAAGTAGCAGTCGACCGATGTAGCGCAAAAAGGCAAAAAGTGTCGCTGATTGTCCCGGGCGGCGAGCGACTTCTACCGGTTCGGGTCCAGCCGGGCCACTCTCGGAGACCGGGGCTCCCGCGGGATTCAGCTCCAAAGGTAAATCTGCAAAATTTTAAAAATAGTTAATTTTATATTACCATTTGTCATCAAAATATTATGTCTATTTGTAGATTCATTTTCATCGAGAACACTGAATATTCGTTGATATAAGGTGTAACTCCTGAAATTTTAATTTAGGTTAGGCAGACTCATAGGAATATTGTTTACAAACTATCTATAGATTACTCTTTTCTAAAGAACGTCTTAATATAAGTTTGATATTCTACTGGACAAATAACTTGACAGATGGAAATTTTTGGCTTTATACTTTATACTTTATTTATCTTGCTTTCCTTACATATATAATGCTACATAGACACCTTAAAGTAAGTAAATAACAATATATAATAAGGACCCTGTTGGGCACTAAGCAATATAGGAGAGAGGAGGAAAAATTATAAAAAAAATAATCATTAACTTAACTTGTCGTTAAGGTATTCATTTATAGTATAGTAAGATTTTGTAATTAATATTTGTTTTAATTTATTTATAAACACTTTGTTATTTGTTTCTTGTTTTAGTAATTCTGGTAGTTTATTGTATATTTTTACGGACATTACAATTAAATTTATTTCAGTCGCTAGCAATGAAGGAATGACTACGAAGAAAATTCCGTTTAGCATTGTGATATGAAATGAAATTAAATATTTCTATTATATTAAGTGACTATATATTTTATTTTGTAAAATAAAAAAAAAATGTATGTATAATGTTTTGGAAAACATAGCCAATATAGTCAGATTGTCCAAAAAATAAATTTATAAAAAGTAACCTCGGAGCGCTGAGTTTCTTGCCTGTTCTTATCAGTAGAAGACCGACTTACGAACTGGTGGTAACTTCAGTAGCTTTGAC
>CATOBL010000351.1:0-16549 GCA_951394255.1 Polyploca ridens | reverse complement strand
CATCCATTCGTTCGTCTGTCTGTCAGTGGGCTGTTATGAACCGTAATAGATATGTATTTCTATTGCCGCTATAACAACAAATAATAAACGTGAAATAAAATTAAAAATACAAGAAACGTCTTTTCATAGCAAAGACCTAATTAACAATTGCATTGAATCGACCCATTTTAGTCATATTTTGCACACCTAGTCTAGTCGTGTAAAATCGAATCTCTCTATACCTATCGTACGTCTATGTTCATCGATATAAAATATTAGGTACCGATGCAATACTTACCTTGAGAATGCTAAATATCCTAGCCCCATTTGGTTTACCTATTGTTCCCATGTGACACCCACTTAATTGGCAGGCCGCGGTTGGTGCATATGGAATGATATCATTTTGCGTGTTATGTACATTGATGGCATACTGATGTGAGGAGCCATTGGCAGGGCCGTCTTAAGCCATGCCGGGGCCCATGGGCACACAAGAATTTGGGGCCTCGTCGGAAAGTAAAAAAATATATATAACTAATAAGTTTGTTCTGCCAAGATTTTATATTTTTATTATGACCAAATTGAAACTGATCTAGTGTGTGTTAACATTTTAATCAGAATGTTGTAGGTAATTCTTACTATCTACTAGATAGAAAAAACATTGTGTAGTGTAAGCGAATATATCGGCCTTTCGGGGCCCCCGTGAGTGTGGAGCCCCGTGTGCCCGTGTTATGGTAAAGACGGAGCTGGCCATAGGCAACACACACAAGCGGCCCGGCTCGCGCATGCGTAACCCATCAATCAGGTGGTGTAGTGTGGTGTGGCCGCATGCGATGCATATCTATTCAAATTATTAGCAAACTAGCCATGGCACGAGTCATAAACTTCGCTACAACTATTTGCGTGATGATTCCCATTGTGAAATTAAAACCGGCACTAGAATTATTAACACCTTATTTCAATAATAATAATAATACATAACCGCGAGGTAACCTTAGGGAGTATTTTCTCCACGCCGGCGGGGGGATGCATATGGATGCGGTAGCAGTGGACAATGGACTTACCCCTCTATCCTTAGCTAAATAGAACTGGCGCAGGCGTGTGGTGCTCACCACAGATGACCGTAGAGCGGTATGGCAGAGCAAGGAACTGCATGGAAGGTTCTACCGGGCCCTTCATGGGCCTGATGTAGATTTCCCTGCATCGGTGCTCTTAAGTACTGAGATATCAACCGTCGAGATGCTTCTTCAATGTCAGAAGCTAGAGCGTATATTGGAGATATGTATCTTCGATTTTCATCCATTATTTTATAAGTGAAATGCTGCTGATTTTCCTGGTTCCTGGTTGATGCCATTCAGTTGAAAGAGCGTATGGTGTTTTCGGACATGCCGGCTTATTCTTGGGTTTGCTATTCTTGTGGTTTGCTATTTCTTCTGGGAGTGCGATGATGATGCTTTGAATAGTTTACTATAGTTTTTTGCAGTGCTGTTTCATTTACTCCGCATTACCTCCGCAATATCATTTCTTAAATTCCAAGTAGATATCCTAATGGGCTTTCGTTCCTCCTTTTTGATTTGTGGTTAGTTTAAGTTTGAAGTAGTGTCCTCCGTTTTCAAGTTTTTCACACTTTAATGTCAGAATAATAGTTCTTGTGGTGTTTTATACGTTGTTATGGAGCGCCTGTCCCATCGGTGAGCTAACTAACAGATTTAGTACCCGTTACCGGATACCATCACATTTCCCATGAGTTTCATACATTGAATGCGAGTATATTTTGTGAATATATAAATTATTTAAGTAACACATGCATTTTCGCTTTGCTTTTGCTTATTGGATTCTTGTTTCTTTGATTTTTTCCGGTTTGCCAGAACTTCTTGAAGCTTTGCGTTCGGGTGCCGTTACTTACTCCTTCTACTAGACGTTGCCAGGATTTGTTTTGCATTTTCACAGGGTTGATTTTCTACCATTCTTATTTACGATCAGTGAATTGATACGTAATTAGGTATTAGATATTCTTCTTTAATAAATGATTATGGAATTGGTTAGTGAAAATTGCCAACACCTATATGATCTAGTTATAGCCCAAGAGCCCACGACGATCTGACCTTCGTCATTTTATAAAACCTGAAAGTTTCTCTGTGTATGTCCCTAATAGAGGTAAAAACGATCCCCAAATATGAAGTTTGGATCGCGGTGGCTTTGGAAGTTATCAGGTAGCAAAGGTGTAAAAAATTGCACCTCAAATTCGTTAAAGTATAAAGGTCAGTTTTTATATATTTTATTTGGACTAATATTAGAAATCACGTCGTCCATTGTCAGACACTTTGAATGGTGGAAACCCTCTGTCAGACACCCTAAAGTATTAAAAAATATTATTCAACTTTCGTCATTTTATAAAAGCTGAAATTTATATATGTTACTTGACGAACTATCAAACCATGATTTCTCAGTTGTCAGACACTTTCGATGGTGGCTTTGCCGTGTCAGACACATTAAAGGTCTACGGTAGGTGCGAGCGCGAGGTATATTCAATGTGATTTATTTTACAAACGAAAAGAGATAGACCCATAGTTATTTTGGAAAGTTTGTAGATTAAATCATGAAATTAATAAATCATGCAAAAAAGTCTACATCAATGACCCAGTTTTAGAGTTACAGATCAAAAATCTAAAAAAACACTATTTTTTTGAACATTTTTTTATATAATATCGTTATTTTTATTAGATTTTTTGTTCCATATTTTTATTTTATTTCTACTTATCAATCAGATAAACTTTCTAGCTTTCAAATGATACTACTTTTAATAAAATACACCGAATACTTAAAAAGAAACAAAGACAAAACTAAAAGATGAGCATTTCATTAAAAAATAAATTAAAGCGCCGTACGCACTATTAAGGTACTATTAGTATTTATTTACTAGGAGTGTAATAAATTAACGTTAATTCTCCCATAAGTACTAATTTATTGTAAAAGCAAACGCGATAGGTAGTTTACTCACGTTAATTCTTTACACTCGGGGTACCTACTGAAGCATATTTTCATTTACCACCATACCATATTTTCAAGGGTGTCAGTTTTTATATATTTTATTTGGAATAATATTAGAAATCACGTCGACCATTGTCAGACACTTTCAATGGTGGGTTTGCCGCGTCAGACACATTAAAGATCTACCGTAGGTGCGAGCGCGAGGTATATTCAATGTGTTTTTTTTTACAAACGAAAAGAGGTAGACCCATACTTATTATGGAGAGTTTGCAGATAAATCATGAAATTCAATAAATCATGCAAAAAAACTACATCAATTACCAAGTTTTAGAGTTATAGATCAAAAATCTAAAAATACACCATTATTTTGATATTTTTTTTATAATCATCGTTATTTTAATAAGATTTTTGTTCCATATTTTTATTTTATTTCTACTTATCAATCAGAAAAACTTTCTAGCTTTCAAATGACACTACTTTGAACAAAATACACCGATTACTTAAAAAGAAACAAAGACAAAACTAAAAGATGAGCTTTTCATTAAAAAAATAAATTAAAGCGCCGAACGCACAATTAAGGTACTATTAGTATTTATTTACTTGGAGTATAATGAATTAACGTTAATTCTCCCATAAGTACAAATTTATTGTAAACGCAAACGCGATAGGTAGTTTACTCACGTTAATTCTTTACACTCAGGGTACCTACTGAACCATATTTTCATTTACCACCATACCATATTTTCAAGGGTGTCATTTTTTATATATTTTATTTGGAATAATATTAGAAATCACGTCGACCATTGTCAGACACTTTGAACGGTGGAAACCCCCGTCAGACACCCTTAAAGTATTAAAAAATACTAGCTGTCCCCCGCGGTTTCACTCGCGTTCCCGGGATAAGAAGTAACATATGTCCTTCTCCATACCATAGGCTATCTGTATGCCAAATTTCATGATGATCCGTTGAGTAGTTGAGGCCCTTGAAAATATGGTATGGTGGTAAATGAAAATATGGTTCAGTAGGTACCCCGAGTGTAAAGAATTAACGTGAGTAAACTACCTATCGCGTTTGCGTTTACAATAAATTATTTGTTATGGGAGAATTAACGTTAATTCATGTAGGATTTAGAATAAGCGGTTAAAATAATTAAGTATTGGAACGTATGATGGAGTGAGTGAAAGGGAACGGTGTGCGAGAGAGACAGAAGACGAATGGACGGATTAGCATTAACACGAGTGAGACGTTGTGGATTAAAAGATTATTGTAATAAATAGTAAAATAAATCAGTTGTGCAAAATATCCCGAATTTTAATAAATCCCACAAATTGGGAGCTCGACCGGGATAAAAGAAGCGTAAAATATTCAATATTTACGAAGATTCATCGAGATTTAGTTTGCCGACGACGAGGGCAGGCGCGGTCAGCAAAGTCGTGGAAGTTATAAGACGAAGACGTACAAATAAGACGATACGACTAGATGACGACATCAAAGATGGGGAAAGAAGGACGACGAAACAGCCGCCAAGCCGATTTCGAAGATGTTGGAGCAAGTGGTTCGGGAGCACAGAGGTCAAACATGATTTATTATACGGAGAAGATGGTGCCTCAATTCAACGGGCAGGACAAAACACAGACGGCAGCACGATGGGTGCAAGATGTGGAAGACAATGCAGAGATCTTTGGGTTGACACCACTTCAGCAGCTCATTGTCGGACGTAGGGCACTCATTGGAACGGCAGCCCTGTGGCTTCGGTCTGAAAAACCATTCAAGACATGGGACGAGCTTAAAGCGGGAGTATTGAAAGAGTTCCCTGATACAGTGGATATTAAATCCATACATGAGGCGATGACGAAAAGGAAGAAGAAGCCTGGAGAAAGCTGTATTGATTATTTACTGGTCATGAAGGAGCTGGGTAAGCGAGGAAAGATGCCCGATTATGTCGCCATCAAATATATTATTGACGGCATAGTAGACATAGAAACAAATAAAATAATGTTATACGGTGCGACTACGTATAGCGAACTGAAAGAAAAATTAAAAATATACGATGCTGTGAAAGAAAAAATGACTGTTGAGAAACGAAAATCAACAAATTCCAATACAGGTACGCCTAATAGTAATAGCTATGGAAAAAACACAGATTTGACGTTGAGAAGGTGTTATAGCTGTGGAGAAAATCAACATGTATCATCCCAGTGTCCACATAAAGAAAAAGGATTGAAATGTTTCCGTTGTAATCAATTTGGTCACATAGCAGCAGAATGCATAAACAACAATCGTCAACGAGGCTCGAGCGGCGAGCAAGTCGATCCGAGAAATGATGTGATTGGTGGAGCTGGAACGCGTCACAATTCGCAGCAACGTCATGTTGGAACGAAACGGACGATGTTCACGACGTCAGATTGTACGGTTGGCAGTACGAGCAGGTTGGACAACATGGCGGATGCAATCACTGAGAATACAAAGATGGCAGCGAGCGAACTGACACATGACATTGACAGTGACATGAGCGGCAGAAACGTCATGCAAATAGACCTAAATAAACAAACGTTGAAGAAACCGATCAAAACAATCGAAATTTTGGATAAGACGACAACTGCATTAATTGACACAGGCAGTGAAGTGAATCTAATTACGGACGAACAGTACGCGTGCATCGGTTCTCCGAAATACGACGATGGCAGAAGTGTACAACTAACTGGACTTGGACAATCGGAAGTAATTCCTCTAGGAAGAGTGTTGCTTAGTGTTAAGATAGACAGTGATTACTACAACAATGTATTGTTTTATGTTGTGAACAAGTGTTGTTTACCTTATAATGTGATTATTGGTCAGGACTTTCTTAAAAGAGTGCTTTTGGTTATGAAAGACGGGTGTGTACGGTTACATGCTAGGGATGACGAGTGGCTGAGACAGGTGGAATGTTTATCATGTGATGTTACAGGTTATGTTGGTGACAAACGCTACAAGTCTCAGATAATGAAGTTAGTGGAGAGCTACAAGCCTGAGCAGATGAAGGAAGCCCCTATTCAATTGAAAATTGTTTTAAAAGATGATATACCAGTGGCTCAACGTCCACGTCGATTATCATTGGTTGAACAAAAGGTAGTAGAACAACAGGTGACAGAGTGGTTACAAAACAACATTATTCAAGTAAGTTATTCAGAGTATGCTAGCCCTTTGGTTTTAGTAAAGAAAAAAGATGGAAACATAAGGGTATGTGTAGACTATAGATTAATTAATAAAAAGATGGTTAAAGATGAATATCCCTTGCCTATTATAGAAGATTTAATTGATAAATTGCAGAGTGCTAATGTTTACAGTGTCCTTGATTTAAAAAACGGATTTTTCCATTTGAGAGTTTGTAAGGAGTCTGTTAAGTACACAGCCTTCGTTACACATCATGGACAATATGAATTTCTACGTGCCCCATTCGGATTGATGAATTGTCCTAAGTATTTTATGAGATTTGTGTCTATAATCTTCAGAGAATTGATATCTAAAGGTGTAGTCATAATCTTTATCGATGACATTTTAATTCCAGCACAGAATGAGATCCAGGCACTACAGAGGCTTAAAGAAGTGCTAGATGTGGCTTCAGAGTATGGATTGCAGTTTAACTGGAGCAAGGCTCGTCTGATGTGCTCCGAAGTGGAATATTTGGGTCATTTGATCAAGAATGGAGAGGTAAGACCATCTCCGGATAAAGTAGATGCTGTCATTAAATATCCAGAACCTAAGTGTTTCAAGCAACTGCACAGTTTCATAGGATTGACGTCATACTTTAGGAAATATATAGAGAATTATGCTATTATAGCAAAGCCGTTGACAGATAAGTTGAAGAAAGATGTTAATTTTATTTTTGATAAAGAAGAAAAAGTTGCTTTTCATAATTTAAAGCAGAAGTTAGTTTGTGGTCCCGTTTTGAAAATTTATAACCCTAAATTATCCACAGAGCTACACACAGATGCTTCAAGTGTAGCTTTGGCAGCGATATTGATGCAGCAACATGATGATGGACTCCATCCTATTCATTACATGAGTAAGCGAACAACAGAAGCTGAAAGTAAATACAGTAGCTATGAATTGGAAGCCCTTGCAATTGTGGAAGGTGTTAGGAAGTTCAGACAATATTTGTATGGTGTTAAATTCAAAATTATAACTGATTGTCAAGCATTTCAGCTAACTTTAAGGAAAAAGGACTTATCAACAAGAGTTGCAAGATGGGTACTCTTATTGGATGAATATGATTATGATGTTGAACACAGATCTGGCCATAAGATGAAGCATGTTGATGCGCTGAGCAGAATTCCCTATACTGTGGCTTTGGTAAGTGATTTTCATGATCAATTAAGACGTTCTCAGATGAATGATGATGGTTTAAAGGCGATTATGGAGATACTGAAAGAAAGCTCGTATGAAGACTACATTTTAGATAATGGTTTGCTTTATAAAGGTTTACAGAAACGTTTGGTTATACCAAAAAACATGGAAAACGAGGTTCTGCAAATTGTGCATAGCAGAGGCCATTTTGCAAAAAAGAAAATGACAGAATTATTATGTCAAGATTACTACATAAAAAATTTAGATAAAAAGATAGAAGAATTTATTTTAAGTTGTATTCCATGTTTGTTGGCAACTAGAAAAGCAGGAAAGCAGGAAGGATGGTTGAATTCAATCGAAAAAGAAGGTATTCCAATGCATACACTACACTGTGATCACGTAGGACCGTTATCACAAACTAAGAAGCAATATAACTACATACTTACCGTTGTAGATGCATTTACTAAGTTTGTATGGTTGTTTCCTACTAAGAGTACTACCAGTAAGGAGACCATAGATAAACTTTTGATATTACAGCAGACGTTTGGAAATCCAACAGTATATGTCACTGATAGAGGTACGGCATTCACAAGTGAAGAGTTCAAAGGCTACTGTGAGGATGAGAACATACGACACATTACCATCACGACAGGAGTTCCACGTAGCAATGGACAAGTTGAGAGGATTCATAGAATTTTGATATCTGTACTTACAAAACTTTCCATTACAGAACCAGGAGCATGGTACAAGCATGTAAGCAAAGTGCAGAGAGCACTGAATAGTACCTACCAGCGTGCTATTAATACTACACCATTTGAATTATTACTAGGAACAAAAATGAAAAGTAAAGATGATTTACAACTTTACAATATTATTTCACAGGAAATGCAAAATTGTTTTACAGAAAGTAGAGATGACTTGAGAAGATCAGCTAAGGAATGTATACTCAAAATTCAAGAAGAGAACCAGAAAGGATACAATAGAGGGAGAAAGGAAAGCACAAAATATAAAGAAGGCGACTTAGTAGCTATTAAACGTACCCAATTTGGTCCTTGTCTAAAATTGAAACCAAAGTTTTTAGGTCCCTATGAAATTAAAAAGGTGAAAAGGAATGATCGCTATGACATGGTTAAAATTGATCCAGGAACTGAGGGTCCAGGCAGAACATCCAGTTCAGCTGATAATATGAAGAGGTGGCCTAATAATGATTAAAATAAAACACAGGTAATAAATTAATTGCTTTATTGTTTAAAATTTTCTTATTTAGTTTGTTATGTTATGATGTGTAAGGATTTAAGATGATGTTTGGTTGTGTTAATTAAGTTACCTATGTAATATTATTAAGAGTGTAAAAGCAAGTTGTTTAGATAAAATAAATTATAAGTTATGTTTAGATTCTATTGAGTTTGTTATAAAAGTTAAAAAGAAGTTAGATTGATTTATTGTTAATTATTTTGTATAAGAAAAAAAATAGATTGTTTTTGTATACAGACAGGCTGAGGGCAGCCTGTTACCAGGATGGCCGAATGTAGGATTTAGAATAAGCGGTTAAAATAATTAAGTATTGGAACGTATGATGGAGTGAGTGAAAGGGAACGGTGTGCGAGAGAGACAGAAGACGAATGGACGGATTAGCATTAACACGAGTGAGACGTTGTGGATTAAAAGATTATTGTAATAAATAGTAAAATAAATCAGTTGTGCAAAATATCCCGAATTTTAATAAATCCCACATTCATTACACTCCAAGTAAATAAATACTAATAGTACCTTAATAGTACGTACGGCGCTTTAATTTATTTTTTAATGAAATGCTCATCTTTTAGTTTTGTCTCTGTTTCTTTTTAAGTAATCGGTGTATTTTATTAAAAGTAGTATCATTTGAATGCTAGAAAGTTTATCTGATTGATAAGTAGAAATAAAATAAAAATATGGAACAAAAGTCTAATAAAAATAACGATATTATATAAAAAAATGTTCAAAAAAATAGTGTTTTTTTAGATTTTTGATTTGTAATTTTAAAACTGGGTCATTGATGTAGACTTTTTTTGCATGATTTATTAATTTCATGATTTAATCTACAAACTCTCCAAAATAACTATGGGTCTATCTCTTTTCGTTTGTAAAATAAATCACATTGAATATACCTCGCGCTCGCACCTACGATAGACCTTTAATGTGTCTGACACGGCAAACCCACCATCGAAAGTGTCTGACAACTGAGAAATCATCTTTTGATAGTTCGTCAAGTAACATATATAAGTTTCAGCTTTTATAAAATGACGAAAGTTGAATAATATTTTTTAATACTTTAAGGTGTCTGACAGGGAGTTTCCACCATTCAAAGTGTCTGACAACGGACGACGTGATTTCTAATATTAGTCCAAACAAAATATATAAAAACTGACCTTTATACTTTAACGAATTTGAGGTGCAATTTTTGACACCTTTGTTATCTGATAACTTCCAAAGCCACCGCGATCCAAACTTCATATTCAGGGATCGTTTTTACCTCTATTAGGGACTTACACAGAGAAACTTCCAGGTTTTATAAAATGACGAAGGTCAGATCTTCGTGGGCTCTTACTCTATTAGGATGATTTTGTTTCCGGGACCTCCAACCTGCGTCGTATGTTGATTCTTGACTGACCTGGCGTACATATATAAATTATACATAAGTATTATAGCTGGAATATCAACAATTATACTGATATTATTCTATGTATCTAATTCATAGTACAGAGCACGTGGTGTGGTGTGGTGATATCAGTGGCGCTGGCGGCGCGAATCGGCTCGTTTATAAAGACATTTGTAGCGATAGCATCACGCGCACGCACCGCTCCGACCCCGCGACCTGCGCCCGCGCCGCGCCGCGCCTCACATCTACCTGATACATCGACGCTAGTTACAATTAAGATAAAGACTAAATACCATTAATGATTACTAAAATTATTATATTACTTTATGATGTACTAGGTATCTACTATATTTCCAACATTTCCTTCGCTTTACGCAGGTAGAGCAGTTTTGCCCTTCAGGAAGTTAGCTATTAGAGGACTGTGTTTTATGAAGTCCGGAGAAGGTAAGTGGTGAAATTATTATGATGTTGGATGGATACCTTCACATTTAGTTCCGCGTGTAGAAAGCAAAATAAATATCCAGTTAACCCTTCTGTTTATTCCATCTTCGAACCGACTGGTTCAGTTACCAGGAATTAAAGTTTTGATGTATTTAGTGGGTTTTTACCCATTGACTTCTAGGTTCGTGCCTAGTATTGATCTCTAGGTACTTTTACTTATGTACTTTACTGTACTTTTACCTATATTTTATACTTTTACCTTTGTATAAGGATTCAAGCTTTCATTTATCATAATATTCTTATTGTACTTAACTTAAGGGTAATGATTGTAACGCTCGGGAACGAAGTGTTTTAATTTTCCTTATTATAACTTACTTATGAATAAAATCTGAAATATTAACATGTTATAAGTGTCCCGAACAAAAGGAGACCTGTGCTCAGCAGTGGGACATTATAGGCTGATGATAATGATGATGATGAAAGTTTATATCACTTATAGGTAATATATTCTCTCGGGTGGTCGTGTACTTTATGTATTCCAACATTTCCTTCGCTTTAAGATTTTGTATAATACGGACTTAAAAAAATAGGAGTAGCTTATCAATTCTTCTGTATTTTTTTTATATATGTTCACCGATTACTCGGAAACGGCTTATCCAATTTGGATGATTTAAACTTAATTGTATTACAGTAGATCCCACGGTGGTCTTGTATAAGTTTTAATATGATCCGACCATGCACTTTGAAGATGTGATGGAATTCCTCAACGGCAAAGAGCACAAACATCGCGTTTGCAGCATATTGTTCAATATTGTCGCCAATTTAGCAATGATATGCATATCCTTGGACAGTGACAATCTTGAGAAATATTGAGGCATATAAAACTCAAAATTTATAGATAAAAAGTTTAATTTTATTGTAATAAAAAAGCTTATTATAGACTAACCCCCTTATTCATAATAAAGTTGATTAGTTAAAATTCCGAAGTCTTTATCTGACACGTGATATTTGGTGATCGAAAGAGTGAGACGGGGCACATTATTACACTGATTTAGTTAAAAAGCGATTATGAATAAGGGGGTTAGGTAAATCTTACGCCACGGATAAAAAAAAGTTGAATTTTGAAGAAAAGACCTACATTAGATAATGTCCAGTCTCAGCATCAATCTTCTTGTAGGTCATCATCATCATCAGCCTATAATGTCCCACTGCTGAGCACAGGCCTCCTTTCACAAATGAAGGTGAAAGGGAATGGGCAATACTCCACCACGCGTGCCCACTGCGGATCGGTGGAGGTAGGCTAGTGGTCAACCTACTGTTGGAATTTTTCAAGCCGCCTAGGAGGCATCCAACTAGCTTAACGACTATCACAGTTAAGTGATAACCGGGACCAACGGCTTAACGTGCCTTCCGAAGCACGGAAACGCTCGATTTGAAATACCACTAGGCGGTCACCCATCCAGGTACCGACCACGACAGGCGTAGCTTAACTTTGCCGATCGATTAAGAACGGCTAATCATGCTACACCACGAGCGCTTCCTTGTAGGTACTTACTTATGATCAACACAAAAACGACATTAAAAACTTATACCGAATGATTAAAGTCATAAAGTGAAAGCTCTTGAATATTTTCCTTTTATTCATATTTTTTATGGTTTATGCAAATGTATATCTACGTCCAATATAATAAATAGCTGCGTTCTTATTATCGAACTATAATGTAACCCATCCTTATATATCGGTCTACCTTGTCATACATTTATAGAATTAATGCATTTTTATCATAACACAATAATGCACTCTATGTTTTTACTCGGAGGCACAGATAGTAGGTACCTGCGGACTGTTAAAAGTTTATTAATAATTTGGATCTATTAATTGTTGGTGCTACAGCATTGTAGGCAAAAAGTCGACGGTCATAAGAGCTATTATAGCAATTAATATTGAATCGCCGGCTATTTAACCCACTCTAAATAATTGATTATGCCAGTTACGCTGTCGCAATTTGGTACTTCGTAAAGTTATTATACACATACGTTATTAAAAACCACGATGTTTAAGTTATTGAATAGAATGTTCAAAATTATTAACCTCACATCGATCCATTTCATATAAAAAAACGCAATCAATCAATGAGCGTGTAATCGGCTTACAATACAATATGTATGTAAACGCAACTAATAGAGCTATTGAGACGCCATCCATCACAGCTATCTGTTCGCAGTCACCTCCGAGACGTAAACATGACCCTCATGAACATATTGTCGGATGATCCCTAAAAATAATAAAACCTTTAACGTAACCCTTGCCCTCATATTTCACTATGAAGAAGGGGTGAACGACGACGTGAGTCGCGACGCAACACCCTATACCTGCTCGTAAATAATCACTAAGCAGGTTGAACATCTTTACAAGAGAGGTACTTACCTACTTGCATTCATAAAAAATAAGGTTTCCTAAGGAGACAAAAAACAATTCAAGGAGACAAAGAACGATTTCAGAAAATTAATTGAAATTATTTAGGTATATCTTCCTTAATTTTTGGGAAGAAATCATTTACCCCTATAACGTTTAGATATTTATAATTTTAGATTAGTTTGTTACGACGCTAATAAAAATAAACCTCGTTGAACAACATTAAAACTCCTTAATAGGTAGGTTCCTATAGGTGCAGATGTTATTTTCTGCTCTATGTTCTACAAGCTCTCCTCGTAGGTAGTATTTGTGTTTTCAGCCGCATTCGCACGGTACCTTCCAATATGGATCGGGGCGATAAGTGCCGGCATCAACTGGATAAGCATCCTAAACACGCTCTAAGTGAGCCACCGCCGCGGCCGCGCGCGACCACCCGTCGATGTGTCTGCGTCTTGTCATCGAGCCATTATTGCTGATTGCTTTGAGTAATCAGGATCTAGAGCACTTAGTGGGACTAGGTGTCTGCTTATTACGAAAATAATTGTATTGATTATAATAATATAAACAATGCCAAAATAACTTTAACTTGATCTTGACTAAACTTAGCGCTAAACTTACACTTTCAAAATTTAATGATACATTCCATTTAAATGGCAAAATTTCCTATATTTATAAATATATAAATAGAAATAACCCATATGGTCGTACAATCATTATCTTGATTTAATTCAACATTTATTAGTTCATAGCTCGAACTTGCTATGTCGGTACACAATAAATGTAGTTATTATTATTTATTTTCATCGAGTGTACAATCTCACGGTCAGGTAATAGAGGGGACGATAAAAATTAAATAAAACTCGCGCCGTAATAAAGTGTGAACGCGGTATAATGTGCGTGTGCGCAGATATCGGCATTAGTTCCGCGCACCGCATTCGTCAAGCGACGTGTGCGACCTGCCGGCCGCGCAGCGCCCGCGCCGTCCGGTGACCGACCACATCCAGCTGATTTGGTGTGTTCCGAGTTTCTGACCTCTTATAATATGTAGATCGTTCTTCAATCCATTCTGGATTGAAAAACCTTTACGCTTCTAGCTAGGCAAAGGTAAGTATTTCGGGGGTCCTCTCTACTCAATCAAATGTTCAATCAACCTTTTGTTAGGGATTAACTCTCTCGATCACTCCTTATTGTTATCAATGTTAGCGACAATTAGTCACTTGTTTCTAAAATACTAACTAAGCATGCCAATGTGTAAAGTTATGGAATTACGAGGAGAAGCATATCACTACGGGATCTCACTACTCGGAATTTGTAGGAAATCTCTATGGAATCTCTTCAGAATGATAAAATACTTAGGATCATATTGATAGGAATGCAGTGATATTACAGAGAGATAGAGTGAGATCTTCTAGTTTCGGAATATAAAAAGAATGTGGCTCCGTATTCTGACGACAAGTCTAATCTTTGTGCAAATATTGATGAAATCCGGTGTCGATGGCGTAAAATTGTCCAAAACAAAGCGTTTTATGAGAGGTCAGGAGTCTCTGAATTGAGGAACTCTATGTAAGGAAACAGAGAACGAAGCTCAGGCAGGTAGCGTCGCTGTAGGTGCGCGATTGAATTGTCACGCGGGAGCGGGCGCGGCGCGGTGCGGCGCGGCGCGGGCGCAATGCAGCGCTCTGTGAAATCGGAAATGAGCCGCATGCGCCCGCGCCGCCAACTGACACGCGCCCATTCATCATTATAAACACATTTGAACTCACTGCCTTGATTGTTTATGGATCATTTGAATAATCTTGTTTCATGATTGTTTTTGTATCGTTTATTTTTTGCGAGGAAAATAAATTAATTTAAAACATATGGCACAATCAGCTGCATGTAGAATAAGAACAAATCGTCAAAGGCACTGTGTCGATCTTAATTGCCCAGAAACTCAACTTATTTTTTTTTTGGAATCTTTCGAATTACAATAGGTACATTTTATAAAATAACATATAGTATATTGTAATTTGTACGATATTTGTTGTAAATAAAGCCCTTTTTTTACAAAAAAAACCTATTAATTAGCAAATCTTTAGAATAGAATAGAATAGAATATTATTTATTTGCTTTTAAACGTGGTTTACACTAAGGTCTTATAGGTTATAATACATTCAGCACATTTAGCTTTTCATAAGCATGCAAATACACATTATTAATAAATTGAATTAACATTATATATTTAAATTATCATTCACAAATTTATATTGATATTGATTAAAATTAATCTACATGTCTATTTAAAGGAGAACGAACATTTTTGTATGGGAGCTGGCATAGCCACCCGCCGCCATTTTGATTTTTTTTCAATGTGGCGGCGCACGGTCTAAGTGGTATATTTGGGTAGAGGACACTTATACAAACAAAAAATGTTAATCAATATGGTGACCTAAAGTGTCACGTTTCCGAGATATTTGGAGGTAAAGATCGCCATAGGAGAATAACGACAATCATTAAAAATTAACTTATTACGTGTTTATATGCATTAGACTGTGTTCAAATAATAGTTCCCAGGTTGATTTAACTTTTTATTAGAATATAGCAAAACAAATAACTCGAAAAATCAATATTCATTAATTGGTTACCTACGAAATCGCATCGCAATGAAACACAATGTTGGTGAAGTAGCTCGGATCGTAGTGGTTAACTGGTTTTCCATGTCTCCGTTATTAAAGAAAAATGACAATACTTGTCTTAAAATATAATGTTACCGAGATTTTGGAATATCGATGTATAAATAATATGAGAAGAATGACAATAGTTTAAAGTTGATTAAGTACAATTTATGTTCTTGTTTAAAAGCAATAAACTGTGGTCAAATAATATTGCATCACGGTTTTAAAAATAAATTAATACACATAATAGAAACAAGCCGTGACCACAAACATTAAAAAAAAAGGATTTTTTTAAACTACTTAGGTAGCAAACAAAGATATATACGGCCCGCCTGATTATAAGCGGTTACCGTAGCCTATGAACGCTTGCAACACAGCCCCCCTAGACAAGATGGTTATCGACAATCGTCATCGTCACTAAACGATCGACCTTTGTATGAGTTTGACATAAGAGATTGTTAAATATCACGTGATATTTCGATTTGAAATGTCAATCCCATACAAAGGTTGATCGTTTACTAACGATGACGATTGTCGATAACCATCTTGTCTAGGTACCCAGGGGTATCACTCGCGCGTTGCCGACCCTACAGAAATCTCTTCACACCTTTTTTAAGGAACTCCGCTGTACTCCTTTGGGAAAACCACGGTGGGAGCTCATTCCATAGTCTAAGCGTCCGCGGAAGAAAGCTCCTTTTAGACCGCATAGTTCGAAACTATTTTGGTTCCAATGTGTGAGGATGGACTCCCCGTCAATGGCGAGACTTGCGATGGTAGAAGGTAGACGGGCATCAGGTTAAACAATTCTACAGAACACTGTCCGTTGTACAAGCGGTAGAACACACATAAGGAGGCAAAATCTCTCCTCAGATTGAGGGCAATCTGAGGAGAGATTTTGCCCTGATAGGGCCCCTGCCCTAAGCCGCTTGTGAGCTCGGGATCGTCGACAATTCTAATAGCACGTCGCTGAACCGAGTCTAAAGGCCCAAACTGGTATCCGTAGCAGTACTCCATATAAGGCCGGACTTGCGACTTGTAAAGTTGCAGCCTTTGCCCCGATGTGAAGTACTGCGTTGCTCTGTTGAGCACTTCGAGTTTTTTGGATG